>PJEM01008486.1:54247-82240 GCA_004023845.1 Helogale parvula | reverse complement strand
CAGCAGCAGCTTTTCGAAGACAGCAAAGATTTCCTAATGTAAGAAGGATGGATCCCAGTACTACTTGCTAAGTAGGGCTTGGGTAGGAATGAGCCCATCTAGAGGAGTGGAGGCAGGGCCAGATATCCAGAAGGAGAAACTGGAACCGAAGGCATTTGGAGGCCGCCAGAGAGGAAGGAACGAAGGGGAGGCAGGGAGAGGAGAGCCAGAGTGAGCCCCTAAAGATCCAAGAAGACACAGTGTGGATGCATTTCGATTAAAGCCCTCTGCTCTTCATCTCCGCGACAGAGACCTATGGTGCTTCTAGAACAAGGACACAGTCTTTTCCGGGGGAAATGCCAAGAAGAGCGGCGAGGTGCTCCAAAGTGACACTGGTCTGATGCTATAGATGCTACCCAGGGACCCCCATAGTTGCACGATACCTGTGCACTATGATCTGTGGGCTTTAGACCAAGACCCAGATCCCCTAGAAGGAGCCAGGCTTGTGGGACAGACCAGTTGAGAATTGTCCTAAGAACCCTCTTAGATTCTCCCCAGGAGCCCAAGGGCTTTGAAGGAGCCATGGGGAGGATTTGGCTCATTTATCACCTCATTTGAGTAGAGAATTGGCGAATGCTTCCGATCCCAACCTCCTTAAAAGTCTACAACTCGGTGCTTCTCAGAGCCAGAAGGGACCGCGTGGTGTTCACCCCATTGGTTTTCAAACTGCTCCAGAGATCCACTTAAATGTCACGCTTCTGCACAGCAGGTTTCACCCAAAGAAGAGTACCACTGATGGCCAAGAACAGTTTGAAATCACCATTCCCTCCTGGCCCTCCCATCTCTCGAAGGACAACAGCAGTGCTCAGAGAGGGGACTGCCTTGTGCAGCCCCAGGCAGAGTGCTGACACTGGGCTCCTGCCCTCTAAGGAATGGAAGTGACATCCCTCCCCTAGGGCTGGTGAGCATTGGATGGAGGAGGCAGTGGAAAGTCACCTTTCCGGCCTGGCCTGCATGCACCGCGCTGCATTCCTCTGGCGGCCAGCAGGTGGCATCCTCGCCTCACCCTCTAGTCTGCCTTTTCAGAGTTCCCGGTTCCTTTTAGAAGATCTGCAGGGTCTAAACCCCGGGGCCCCCTCAGCTGCCCCCTTCCCACTCCAACACCTCCCAACACAATGTTCTAAATAAATGATTTACTTCCAATAAGAATGATAATTACTTTGGGGTGCCTGGTCCGTTAAGCATCCGACTTTGGCTCAGGTCATGATCTCGCAGTTCATGAGTTCAAGCCCCGTGTCAGGCTCTGTGCTGACCGCTGAGAGTCTGGAGACTGCCTCAGAGTCTGTGTCTCCCTCTCTCTCTCTGCCCTCTCCCACTCATGCTCTGTCTCGCTCTGTCTCTCAAAGCTAAATTATAAAAAAAAAACTTAAAAATTTAAAAAGCGATAATTACTTTGATATGATACTAGAGATCCTCACTCATTACTTCAAGAGCAGAAAGAGAGGTTATGCACTTTACTCAATGATTTCCACGTATGCCCCTCACAATGAGAGGTTTATAAAGGCAGAGGGAACCTGGTCCTATTCCTGTACAGTGTCTGAGTCCCAAAAGAAAACCAAACCAATTTTACTGAAGGAATTAACAAGTGCCATGTTGGGGGGAGGGGGGGGCGCCTGGGTGCCTCAGTCGGTTCAGCTTCTGACTTTGGCTCAGGTCGTGATCTCCTGGCTCAGGAGTTTAACCCCCACATCGGGCTCTCTCTACTCTCAGCACAGAGCCTGCTTCGGATCCTCTGTCTCCCTCTCTCTCTACCCCTCCCCCACTTGAGCGCTCACTTGCACGTGCTCTTTCTCTCAAAAATAAATAAAAGTTATTAAAAAAAGATAAGTGGCATTTTTAAATGAAAGGGGGTGTAGGTGGTGACTAAGGGGAGCCAGGCGCCTGGTTAACTTTGTCCTTCCCTTCCAAGAGCACGTGCAGGCAGCTGGCCCTCAGCTCCGAGCATGCAGGACTCAGAATTCTGGCCTGGGAGGGGCTCTTTGGGGACGCATCCTTTTCTTCCCGAACACCTGAGACCTCCCCTCACTGCCCGCCACCATTGGCACCAAGGGGAACCACCCCAAAGCTGCCTCAGTCAGAGGCGGCCCTGGAGGGCTGGGCCTCCTCCCTCTCCCTCCAGGTCACTCTTTTGGAACCCAGTTTGAAAAGCCCTGGGCTAGATAATCCTTAAGGCCCCTTCGAGCTCTGGAAAGCACCGAGCTGTAGAATTCTACCGGGAAGACGATATTTTACAAGATCTGAAGCGCACGTGCCGACTCATTCCTGAATGAGGTGGCAAGTGGCTATGGCTTCCCCCTGGGCAGCCCTGGGCACCGCGGAAGGATGCCTGGAGGCCAGAGGGAAGGAGGGCACTGGTCCTGACCCCACCACACAAGAGAATTTTCGAGATTGTGCTTCTGAACCTCATGACCGTTTGCTTTTGGTTACCCTGCACTGCCAGTAAGAGATGCTAGTTTGCCACTTACGGAAGCGATGCAAAGTTTTCTTCTAAAATAAGACTCCGCAATAGCAAGACAATGGAAAGAGTGGACAAGGACACAGGTCAATGGCACAGGGGCTTTCTCTGTTTGGCCAGCAACATGAACGTGGCTTCCAAATGCCTCCAGTTTGGGGAAACACTGGCCTGGACCAACCCCTCCCCTCCTCTGCCACCAGCCCCGGGGACAGAGACATGGCCCTTTCCAGGCATATTTCCGGACAGTCAGGCCGGGTCTGTGATTAGCCAGGACTGCAGAGGGCAACAATTCAGCCTTTGAGTTCAGCCACACCCCACCCTTCCCTGGGGGGCAGGGGCCAGCAGCATGTGCCTGAGCCTGTGGGACAGTGAGACAGGGATCCGATGTTCCTAGGGGGTTTGGCAAAGCAGGTGCTCGGGGCCCAGAGAGGCCTGGTCTGCCACCTGAGACATGCGCAGCCTCCTTTGGGCGCCCCAGTCAAGATGCCCCAGGCATCTTCCTGACCCCCAGTCCCCACTGCCAACCCCCCCGCCACCCACCCCCTCCACGCTTCCCAGGTAAGGGCTGGAGCCAGGAAGGGGCGTTACCGAACTTGGAGTAGAAGTAGCACTCGGGCATCCTGGTGACATCGTACTGGTGCAAGAAGTTGCACTGGTCGCCCTTCTTACACAGTCCCCGCAGCCAGTGCTTACACACTACCGTCTTCTCCCCTCGGCTGTGCCGGAGAGGGCAGAGTTTCCCTGGGAACACGGGAGCACCCAGCTGGGAGGCTCCCGGCTTGCCTGGGACTCCCCGGGAGAGTGCTCCCCCCACCCCATCACCTGACCCCTGGTGGGGGCCACACGGAGGATGGCTGTCTCTTAGCTCTACCGCACCTCTGCCCAAACGTTCCTCTCTGCCCGGCCTTGCCCTTGGCATTGTCTCTTATTTAAAAAAAAATTTTTTTTTTAACATTTATTTACATCGAGAGACAAGAGACAGAGCACAAATGGGACAGGGGCAGAGAGAGAAGGAGACTCAGAATCCGAAGCAATCTCCAGGCTCTGAGCAAGCGGTCAGCACAGAGCCTGATGGGGGGGCCCGAACCCGCAAACTGCAAGATCATGACCTGAGACTGAACCACCCAGGTGCCCCCCCCTTGCCCTTCTCAAAGCCAGGGAAGCCCCAGGAGGTCAGGACAGCTCTCAGGAGCCTCACGGCGACCCCCACCCTCTCCTCTAGGCTCAGGGTGGGGCTCCTACCAGAGAGCAAAGCCCGGGTCCCTGCTTGGGGCCCCCACCCAGCATGGCCCCTGGCACATAGTGCTTATTGAGGACCTGTTAGAACCCCAACAAAGGTCGTGTTTCCGGACTCCAGAGACCTAACATGCTGGCCTAAGGGCCGGCTTTGTAACAATTTGGAAGGAAGTAGAAATCTCCTATGTAACTCTGTTACCTTCTTACGGGGTACTGTCGTCAGCAGGGGCACCCCAGTGCCCACGTTCCTCAGCAGGACCAGCCTCTTGCTTGGCCGCCCTTCTGATAGAATGTGAGGGGAGCTGGGAAGGGGCTCTGTGTAAATAGTCCTACCCTCACCAGGCCTATGACTCGCTTGGGCATGACCTTCACCAGAGCACTTGGAGTTCTTTGCAAGAGGGTGTACATGTGTAGATGGCCCCTGCCCTCCCCCACCTCCCATTCACCTGCTCACCCACCTTTCTCACAGAGACCTTTGGCGAAAAAGTTGCACACAGCTGAGCCCGACTCTAGAAGGGGAAGAAGGGAAGAGAGAGGGTAGCTTCCCCCAGAGGCTGCACCTGCTAGAGGGTCTTTTCCTCATCAGGAAACTCCCACCCGTCCCCACCCACCCCTGCAACCCTGAACCTCCCCAAAGCTCGGGCCTGGGGGCCAGGTCCCGGCTCTTTGGATGCTGGCTTCCAGAACCGGCCTTGAGACCCCAACACCGAAACACAGGGGCTGGAGGGGCCTGAGGCCACTCTGGAGGCCGATGTGGACTTTCCTGGCTTCCCAAAATTCCCTTTCTGTGTCTCTCTGCTTCCACAGTCTGGAAAATGGGCTGCTAGGAAGTCAGCGCCATTTTCCCGGAATCCTGGAGAAGATGTAAGAGGGGAGGCCTCAGCCCCTGAGAATTGGCGGGGGGGGGGGGGCTAGGCTGAGCATCACAGAGGGCAGGCCCCAGCCCCCCACTCGATCCCCCTGCGGTGCAGCAGTGAAGGGGCTGCCCCGCCAGGAGCCCAGCGGAGAGGCCTGCAGAATGGCCCAAGGTCCCCCAGAGCGCCGGCTGACAGCCTGTCCTCACTCACTGTCCATGCCCTGGAAAGGCAGGAGTCCAGTGCCCTTTTGCTTCTCTACATCCTTCTCGAAGGTGAAGGTGAACTGCTCCAGCCCAGCAATGATCTCCTGCATCTTCCATCTCCTGCTGGGCCGCTAAAACGTGCTCAAGCCCTTGCAGGTGGACCCTATATAGCTCATGGGAGGCCCTTAAGGGGGCAGGGTCTGGAGCTGCCCCCCTCATCCCGGGGGCCAGGGGCCAGGTGCCGGCTGGGCCATTCTCTACGCACAGCTGTCTTCTTACTCCCACCTGGTGCAGGTGTAGACGCCCCAGGGCCCCCCGGCGCCCCCGCCCGGTGTACCTAACATCCCGCTCCCAATGCTGGCCGCTGGGGGGGTGAATTAGCAAAGCCCCACCCACGTACGCATGGCATAGACGCAGACGTTACCAAACCTGTGCTCAGTCTTTCCACATGAAGACAAAGCCACAGGTTAGCCTTGAGACGGGTTGCACAAACCGATCACAGGGAGGCTGTTCTGGTTCCCAGGAGCTTGGGGGACAAAGGGTGAGGGGGGCGGGTCAGGGGGGCGGAGGGAGGCTCCCCTCCCCCGCCTCCCCGTTTCCCTCCAATCAGGTCCCAGCCGACCCCTCCCTCTGGGACTCCTGACGCCCCCTTTCTGGCCCGAGTGACAAGCCCTGAGTGAGCTCTTCATGGGAGAGGGAAAAAGGAACCAAATCCAGAGGAATCGGAAATAGTTGGATGAATAGCGCTTTGTTTACGCGCACACAATCGCGAGCCCGGCTGGGGGTGGAACCAACCAGAGGCCTCCCAGCCAGGATTCCGCAGGCCACCCCAGCGCCTCCCACCCCTGAGAAAGTGCTTTGTAAACGAAATCTCTATGCAAATGTTGTTTTATTATTTTTACACCGCCCCTGCCCCGGGGCTGGAGACATCTGAAAGCGCTTTCAAAGGAGCATTTTAGGGCTCTAACTAGGGCAGGCCGCTCCCCACGCCCTGGCCCCGAACTGGCCCCTTCCCTCCAGCGCTGATGTTTGCAGAGTTGCACAGGAGCCCACGGAACCCGACGCCCTCCTTCCCGGACCGCGCGGCGAGAGGTGGGCAGCGCACTGCAGGCCCCGGCTGGCCTCCAAGGAGCCTGCTTGCAGGCTTTTGTTTTCCCCGGGCTGTCGCTCCGCTCCTCCTCGATGTGCTGTTCTTTTGAACTCCGGATCAGAAACGAAAATCGCTGGGGAGAGAGACACCTGGAGCCGAGGCGGGGCCGGGCAGGGCGGGGAAGGGATCCCAGAGTTTCCAAAAGCCCGGGGCCTCCCTCCAGCTGCATTCCCAGGGAGGCAGGGGGCCGAGCGGGGACCTGTGGGAGGCTGGGGCCCAGGGGCCCCTCCCCCGGGGCAGGAACCCTGTTCCCGGGCAGTGATTAGCAGTCCCAAGAACACATTCATCTGTCAACACACCAGCCCGGCAGGGCAGGCAGGCAAGTGAGGACATCAAGACTCAGCAGGGCCAAGGGTGCGCGGTTGGGAAGATGGTGACACGGAATTCAAATCCGGGTCTCTTGATGATTTCTTTCTGTAAACATCCACGGAGCGTCTACGTGCTAGGGACTGGGCCCCCCCCCCCAAAAGTGCTGTATTCCTGACCTCAGGGACAGCGCGGTCAAGTGGGGTGGTACACGTTGGTCCGGGGGCGGGGGGGCGATAATGGCTAACAGGGCGATAAATGGTAAGTGGGGCGCTAAGCAGGTGCAGGGAGCGGCGGCGAAGGAGCGTCTGGTGCCAATGGGCATGTTCCAGAAGGGGGGCGAGCCATATGAAGGCATGGGGCATGACGCAACATGGCAGGTGGGGGGTGGGGACGGTCAGGGTTTAGTTAGTCCTTCTTTTTATTATTATTTTTTTATGTTTTATTTATTTTTGAGAGAGAGAGAGACAGCGTGAGCTGGGGAGGATCAGAGAGAGAGAGGGAGACACAGAATCAGAAGCAGGCTCCAGACTCCGAGCTGTCAGCACAGAACCCTACGCGGGGCCCGAACCCACGAACCGTGACAATGACCTGAGCCGAAGCCGGACGCTCAACAGACTGGGCCACCCAGGCGCCCCTGCTTAGTCCTCCTGTTAGAGGGGTGGGGGGGCCAAGATTGGCATTTGAAACTCGAGTGTCTCTTAGGGCTTGGTTTTCTATCATGGAGTCAGCGGAGCGCCCCGGAAGGGCTAGGAGAGCCACACATGGCGCCCCGAAGAACAGATGGAGGAGGAAAGACAGGGCAGGCACCTATTTAAGGGATGATAAAAAATAATAATTAGAGCCCTGGAGGTATCTCCTGCTTCCTTGCACTCCGGAGGCCCGAAAGGGTTCATTGGCAAGAGCGGGGCTTGGAGGCGGCCCCAGCGCAGACTCCTCCCCTCACCCGCCCAGAGGCCCCGCCTCTTCCGCTCGAGGCCCCGCCCACCGTCTGGACTACCCTTGTGCCTGGCCGGCCAATGGCCGGCCCAGGACGCTGCCTGGATGAGTTCCCCACTCCCAGGGCACAGTCACTGATTTGGCCTAAGAATGACAGCACCTGACATTCGCGGCTTCTCCTTACCCCAAACGCCTTCTGGGGTGGGTCGAATGGTCTCCCCCAAAGAAGAAGACCCGTCCTAACCCCCGGTGCCTGTGAAGAGGACCTGATTTGGAAATTAGATCTCTGCACACGTAACTAAGGATCTCAAATGAGATCATCCTGGAATTCGTGCGGGCCCTAACTCAGTGGCTGGGGTCTTTACAAGAGGAGAGTTTGGGACACGCAGAGACACGGAAGAGACTCAGAGAAGGAGTCGTATGAAGACAGAGGGGACGCGATTCTGGGGGCTGCCACGGAGCACCCACGATGGCCGTCCACACCCCTCCCCGCCCTCACCCAGACCCCGAAGGAGCCCGCCCTTCCCACATGGCCCTCTTGGACCGGTGGCCACCGCCATGGGAGGACATGTCAGTTCACTTAAGCCATCGGTTCTGTCATGATTTGTTAGGCAGCCCAGCAAACCAATACATCCACCCGTTTGGAAATTCAGTTTCAGAAGACCTCGCCCCTTTTACAGATGAGCAAATAAACACACAGGGAAGTGGTGACTACCAAGGTCCCACTCACAGCTAATTGGTGTCAACTGGGGGAGGGTCTGGGTCCGGGGGAGGGTCTGGGTCCCCCACCTCCTAAGTCCTTTCCTGCTCTTCTTGTCAGTCAAACCTGGGGACTGCCCCCCATGTATACCATCTCAAGGCTCCCCAAGTGCACCAGCACCCCCATTATGCAAAGACATAAAGCAAGCCTCAGGCCAGAGAAAGGGCTGGAGTGGGGAGCCCAGTGCCCCCTCTGGAACCTCATAGTCCTCGCTCTGTGCCCTGGAGCCTATCCCTAGCGCTCGTGTTTTCATTGATTAATGAATTCATGGCTGCAAAGTGGACACCCAAATCACTCTGTGAACAGTGGTGTTAATTTTTAATCACCATCATTATGAGGCGCCTATTTAACTCCGGCTGCAGATTTCCTGAATCATCATCACCCTGCCCCTTTCCCTCTATACATGCGCTGTTCTGAAAAGCAGGCCTGTGGGGAGTTCTAGAATTCTCTGGCTGTCAGGAACTGGGGGAGGCCCTCCAGCCCGTTCCCCCTGGCCTTGGATCTTGGCATCTATCTGCCTCTTTCTCATAGCTGGCACTCTGAGTTCATGCAAAGGGTATAGACTGTGGCATAGGGCAGGCCAGGTGCAAATCTGGGCTCTGCTGGGCTGCAGCCTGTGATCCTGGGCCAGTCAATGAGTCACCTCTCTGAGCCCCAGGTTCTGCATCAGTGAAATGGGACCTTACCTGGGGTGCAGTGTGAGAAGTACATATAGGCACGTGGGTGGCTGACATCAGGGAGTAGTTGGGTCGGAGCTGTCCCTCCCAGAAAGTCTGTGCCATAGGGAGTGAGGGACGGTGTCCTGCCCCCAGGTCCAAGGTGCCACCCTCTTCAAGCTTACTGTTCCTAAGGGCCCCTGATAAAAGGTGCTGTGGGAGATGGGGGGGGGGGGGTCCATGCTGTTCAGACACTGCTGGAGGGGCCGCTCGACGTCCAGCAGGGACGGGCCCGGTGGCTCCATGGTGCGGGGATGGAGTGGAGGTCAGACGAACCCCCGGGGCCCCAAAGCTGCTGCTGTTCGACCAGCCTCAAGGACAATGGGCCACTGTGCCCTGCCCTCTCCATTGCTGTGTGTGCCCCAGATGCCACTTGGCAGAGACAGCTGTTGGCCTCACAGTAGCCACTTGGAGTGCAGGGCAGGGAGGTCCAGCAGCTGGGATGGGCCTGCGCTGTCTTTGTCCCAGAGCTGGGTCTCTGGGAGTCCGGTGGCTCTAGGAACCCGACTCTGGGAAAGGCATCCGTCTCCCCCAGGGGCGTGGGCGCAGGGATGGGACTAATGAGCCGCCCACACTTCTCATCTGGGCCTCCTCCTGTCCTGACTTGCAACTGTCCATGTTGCTTGTGCCCATTTTGCAGACAAAGAAACCAAGGCTGAGAGGTGAGGAGGACTGCCTCAACCAGTAGATGTCGGAAGGGGGACCCGGACTCCCGGGCTTCGCGACCAGTTCCGAGGACTTAGCCAATTGAGGTTCACTGTGTACACCATATTCTCTCTATTTCCCACTAAACCCCAGAAAGAGAAACATGATTATTTCTCTTCCACAGTTAAGAAGCCTGAGGCTCAAAAGTGTAGATGAGCTTCCCGAAGACCAGAGGCTCCATCTGCAGGAGCCTGACCCCTGAGCCCGGAGAGCATGCTCGCGCCACGGAGGGGGCTTGTGGGCTGCACTTCCGGTCTGAGAGTCAAGGAGACGGGACACTGTGGGGCTCAGGGGGTCCTGATGGCTCTCTTCACCCACTGTTGCTGCCTCCGTGAGTCACGGTCCTCAGCTCTCCTCTGCTTCTGTCCCCAGAGCCCTTCCAGGGGGAGCAGAGGCTGCCTGGAGCCTCCCGGGGCTCCTATGCCCTGTCGCCTGCAGCTCTGGGGGGCAGGGCGGGTGCCACAGGCCCAAACTGCCAGCAAAAGTGAGTTAGCAGGAGAGGCATGATGGGGCCAGCTCAGGCTACACTCTGGTTTCTTCCTCCTTATCCACAGCCCTCCCAGGGTCCCTCAATGGCTCTGCCCCCGCTCAGCCTCTAGGAGCTATTCCTTCACCCATTCACTCACTCAAAATATTGTTGAACTTCCATTCATGCTAAAGGATACAGAACGAACAAGGCACAGGGTTTTTTTAATTTAATTAATTTTTAAAAATGTTTTTTATTTATTTTTGAGAGACAGAGAGAGACAGTGTGAGCAGGGGAGGGTCAGAGAGAGAGGGAGATACAGAATCTGAAGACAGGTTCCAGGCTCTGAGCTGTCAGCACGGAGCCCGACCCGGGCTCGAACCCACGAACCGTGAGATCAGGACCTGAGCCAAAGCCGGACAGGTAACCGACTGAGCCACCCAGGCGCCTCAATTTAATTAATTTTTTTAAATTGACATCCAAGTTAGCATATAGTGCAAGTGATTTCAAGAATAGATTCCTTAATGCCCCTCACCCGTTTAGCCCCTCCCCCTCCCACAGCCCCTCCAGCAACCCTCTGTTTGTTCTCCACATTTAAGTGTCTCTTATGTTTTGTCCCCCTCCTTGTATTTATATTATTTTTGCTTCCCTTCCCTTATGTTCATCTGTTTCATGACTTGACTCATATGAGTGAAGTCATAGGATATTTGTCTTTGGCTAATTTTGCTTAGCATCATACCCTCTAGTTCCATTCACGTAGTTGCACATAGCAAGATTTTATTTTTTTCATTGCCAAGTAATACTCCAGTGTATATATAAACCACATCTTCTTTATCCATTCATCCATCGATGGACATTTAGGCTCTTCCCATTCTCTGGCTCTTGTTGACAGCACTGCTGTGAACATTGGGGTGCATGTGCCCTTCGAAACAGCATTCCTAGACCCCTTGCATAAATACCTAGTGGTGCAATTGCTGGGGCATAGGGTAGTGAAGGCACAACCTTTACCATTGGTTTAGGGAGCAGAATACAGGCCCCCACAGATGCCCACATCCCAACCTCTGAAACCTGTGAGTAAGTGCCCTAACCTGGGCAAAGGGGACTTTGTGACATGGTTAAGGATCTTGAAATGGGGAGATTACCCTGGATTGTCTGGGTGGGCCCAATGTCATCATCAGGGGACTTAGAAGTGGGAGGCAGGAGAGCCAGAGGGAGGCAGGAAAGGAGAGAGAGATTTGAAGACGTCAGTCTGCTCGCTTTGAAGATGGAGGAAGGGCCATAAGCCAAGGAAGGCAGGTGGTCTCTGGAAGCTGCAAGAGGTGAGGAAGCAAGATTCTCCCCTAGTACGTCCAGAAGAAATGCAGACTTGCTGACGCCTTGATAGTCATTCATTCATTCATTCATTCATTCATTCAGTAAGTAAGCTTTACTCCCAACGTGGGCTTTGAACTCACAACCCCGAGACCAAGAGTCTCGTGCTCTTCCAACTGAGCCAGCCAGGTGCCCCCAGTCTGCATTTTCAAGAGAACCTTTGGCTGCAAAGCCCTGGAACCGCTCCCCAAGGAAGCCCCTCCCCCACCCCAGAAGGACTGGGAGCAGCCCCTTAGCCAGAATCCAGCAGCCCAAGGAAACAAGGTCATCTTCCCACAGCCCTGAAGCCGTCTGTGCTTCGTAGAGGAGAGAAACTTCCAAGGTCAGGATCTGCCATAACCATTAGCCTAGTTCTCCTATCCACTCCGCGCACACGCCCCTTGCCTCCCCCTTGCAGGAGGGGAGGGGGGGGTTTCTACAGGACACAGAACCACCAGCTGGCTGTTGACATTGTGATGGATTGATTCTCCCGGCCATGGCCTGGGGCTCCCGCTTTTGATGGATGGGGGGGCCAAGGTCACGAGTTTGATGTGCCTTTGGGTCAATTGACTCTGGAAGCAAAACTCCATTTCCATCACAGCAGACTGCCCTCCAGTCTGTTACTTCTAAATGACTCTTGAGTCACGAGGTGGACAGAATATGGATGGATAAACCCTCCAGGCCCAACTATTGATGGGAAGTCAATTGTGCCCATTTTGTGTCCAAGCCCAAGCCCTGTGCGTGTGGGTGGCAGGAGGGGACAAGCAGAGGGCAGCCCTGCCTGGCTCCCAGCCTGGACGACACCCTCCACCCCCGCCTGCATGTGCTGACTGCTGGGAGATGGTGGGGCTCCAGGGGAGGGGCTCACCAATCCTGACCTTCCCTCCGGTCAGGGGTGGAGGGGGTTCATCAAAGCCACAGAGATGTCCTTGGTCTTACTTCTTGGTTTGACCTTGACTTGCATCTCTGGGCCATGACTCCATTGAGATGAGCAGCTAGAGACACATGGGGAGTTGCCCACCGTCTCCATTGGTGCTGGCTGCCGGGACACGATACCACAGATGGGGACTTAAGTTTTAATTTCTCACAGTTTCTGGAGCCTGGGAGTCCAAGGTCAGGGTGTGGGCAGATCCGGGTCCCTGTGAGAGCCTGCTTCCTGGCTTGTGGGCAGTCACCTTCTCCCTGTGTCCTCACACGGTGGAGAGAGAGGGCTCCAGTCTCTCTCCCTCCTCCCACCAGGACATCGATCCCATTGTGGGGGGCCCCACGCTCATGAACTTATTTAAACCTGGCCACCTCCCCGAGGTGCCCCTCCTGATACCATCACAGTGGGGGGAGTAGGATGGTGGAACTTCAACGTATAAACTGGGGGGGGGGTCGCAAACGTCCAGTCTGCGGCCCCCGCCTTCTGGCCATTTTTTCTTGAAATGGCTTCCATATGTCTGAGACCAACTCCAGCTTCCCTGAAATTCATTGGTGCCACCTTCCATCTCCTGTCAGGAATGTCACCACCACCGGATGCTCGTGCCAAAGCGAGGGATACCCTCGATTCCCCAGATGTGCTGGTCCCACTTTTCACATCACAGATTTCTCTTGTCCCTGGGACTGACTCAAACTCTCCTTTCTCAGGGACACCTCCCTATTACCTTCTCTAACGTGAGACCCGGGGCGCCCGAGTGGCTCAGTCTGTTAAGCGTCTGACTCTTGATGTGGGCTCAGGTCATGATTTCACGATTCATGAGTTCAAGCTCCGCATCAGGCTCCATGCTGACAATGCAGAACCTGCTTGGGATTCTCTCTCTCTCCCTCTCTCTCTCTCTCTGCACCTCCCCAAATGAATACATAAACACTAAAAAAATAATAAAGGGAGACCCAGGCCATTCCGTGTCCCAGCACTCACCAATTTATCTGTCCGAAGACCTTAGTACCCTGTGCAGTGTTTCACTATTTCCTGTCTTGTTGACACTGTGGTCCCCCAGCCCACCGCACCCCGAGCCCATGTTCCCACTGTGGGGCTTCTCCATCAGGCCCAGCAGGTGCGGTGCCCGGGGCTCTCAGCACCGATAGAGGCCCACGAACATGTTTTAATTTCCTTAAAATCAGAAGAAAATATGTGAGCACTTAGGCCAAAGAAAATGTTTTAATACATAACATGGACGCATGCATCTGTTTACTAAAGCAGTAGAAACTGCCCAGTTGTTCACTCTCTTACATTCCCTCACCGTCCCTGCGCCTGTCATGGCGATGGGCGCACAGTAGGTGTTCAATAAACAAAGGAATCAGTGCTGCCCAGTTCAGTCTTCGGAGGACTCGGGCCGCGGACTTGCAGGCGGCCCTGATTGGACTTGCTGGGGGGCAGGGGAGGGGCCTGATGCGGCATCTTCCAAGTCAGCTGGGAGGTGACACTGTCCGCTCACCACCCTGGGGCCGCGGACAGCAGCCCCCACCCCAGCCACCTCCTCCATACATCCCTCAGTCTGGATCCGGGGGCAGAGACGAGACATCTGCGTCTCTGTGGTCCTTCTCGAATGATCCCTTCCAGAAACACGCAGTTGGCTAAAGCGGGGTGCTAGCTTTCTTCGCAAAGTAGGTAAAATTGAAGATGCAAGTGGATACATTCCACCCCCCCTCCCCGCACCCCACGGGACTCCATAAGCTTTTTCTTTTTCTTTTTTTGGCTTTAAATAAAAACCACGTGACCTGAAAACAGTTTTGTCTTAAATTGGCCCTTCTGGGGCGGGGGTGGGGAGGAAAAAGATGTTCCTGAAGCAGGAACAGTGGTTTTCAGCCCCAGACAGGACATCTGGCAATGTCTGGGGACATTTTGGATTGACATCGCCAGTGGGGCGGGGGCGGGGAATGCTACCAGCATCTAGTGGGTAAAGACCGGGGATGTTGGGTATTATCCTTCAGAACAGTTCCCCAAAACAAAGACTAATGGGGGGGCCCCAAGTGTCAGTAGTGCTGAGGTTGAGGGCCCTGCTTTGGAAGAATATAAATTATACGTCTTGGATGAATGACTTGGGTCACTTAGGTCTGGCCCTCTCCAGAGACCTGATTTTATTGATCTGCACTTTGGCATCAAGTCCTTGATTTACATTGCGCAAAGGCAGCCTGATGGGGTCTGTGTGGCTGCATCTAGGAGACTGTGGTTGGGGACATTGCCTGAGACCCCACCCCTGGCTCCTTCAAAGATCTCACGAGAACCCCTGTCAGACCTCAGCAAACATGGAGTTGCTTCTGGGATGGTTGTAACCTCGTGGAACTTCCTGAGTTTCCAAACAGGTGGGTTTCCCTTTTCTCTTTGACTAATGGGAAGCTCAGAGTCCAAGATGCAGCCCACCTTGTGGAACCGTGGGGTCCAGCTCGGAGAGCGTTTCTGCCAGACCACCCTCTCAGTTCATCGTACTGTGTGTTCCAGCCCTGTTTTTGCTTTGATCTATTTTTATCCTATTGTATTTTACATTTTTTTTCTTGGTAAGCCACCTCCAATCCTTTGCCAACAAACTGGGGCATAGAAACAAAACAAAATTCAGCAGAGCTTTGTGGCCTCGGCGGGTATTTTTTTTTTTTTTTTTACATGCCAAGTGTCATTTCAAGGCTAGAGCCCTGGCTGGCGGAAGGCAGCTGACCTTGGCTCCCCCTGTCCCCTCCTGGGAGCCTCTCTTCTTGGGGAACAGCAGTTCGGTGGGTTAGAGCAACAGGCTTTAGAGGCAAAGCCAGCGACATCCATCTGCCCGCAGATATTGCTCCCTCCCCCCAACATTCTTTCCAGTCTCCCATCTGGCTGCTGCCAAGGGGCTAGAAAGCTCTCCCTTTGCCATTCTAAGTTGCCTTTCCCACAGGGCCCAGGGATATTCCGCTGTGTAGACTGTCACTGAACCAGGGGCGGTGTTGGGGGTGGGGGCGCTGTATGCAGAGGCGGGGCCCTCTGGAAGGCTGTCCTGGGAGGGCCGGGGTGAGCCAGGGATGGGTAGGGGCTGCTACATACACCTGGAAAGGTCAACCCCCCCCCCCCCCCAGCGACCAATCAGCCCAACAACTAACATTCCCAGCTCAGGAAGCACCTGTGCCCCCCACCCCACGATGGTCCATAAACAGGGTTTGCCCCTTGTCCACTGTGCCGGAGCCAGTCCAGCCCGCCTCCGTCTCTGCTGTGCTCTGCTCATGGGACCCAGCCAGTGCTTTCTTCTCCCCAGCCTCCATCTGCCCATCTGTAAAATGGGGTACCGGGAGAGGCGAACTGTATCCTAAAACTTGGGAGATCCTAAAAACCCTTCCTTCGTGTGTCCTGACCCCCTCTATTCCTTTGGTCCACTTTGTTCTGGGAACATGAAGTGGGGGTGAGAGAACGGAGTTGAAAGTGAGCGCTTTGGGGGACCAGCCGGGACCCCAGCAGGAATACAGGCCCAAGGCTGCGGGCTTGTGAGGCAAGGGGCCTGCCCAGCAGAGACAGAGGCCAGCCCTGTGTGACCCTGGGAGGGGCCTTTGCACTGGGTGGGCCCTTTGGATGGTGTGAATCAGCAACTGCCAGCCCCCCGTGTGGCAGCGAGCAGTACCCCACTTCCCTTGGGTGCACAGCCCAGGTGAGCCGGGAACACCCCATCCAATGTGACCTCTTTCTGCACTGCCCTGTCAGCCAGGTCCCTGGCCTTGCTGGTCACTGCCGGTCCCAAAGTATAAGTCATCCGGTTGGGACAGTGGTGGAGCTCGTGCCCGGGTCCATGCCCCAGCTCCTCCGTTTGCCAGGCTGGGCCGGGTCCTTAGCCTTCGGTTGCCACGGCATCCTCATCTGTAGAATGGGGGCAATAGGAATAGTGTGGGTCACTGAGTTGTTGTGAGGCCAGCACCCAGGGCAATGCCTGGCGTATGGCGGTCCTAAGAGTGGACACCCACCCTCACCACAGTGATGGTCCCCAACAGCGTGTGTCCGGGAAGCATGAGCAGAGCCCGGCCCTGCAGCGGTGGCCGTGGGCAGGACACAAAGGCTGGACCACGGCGGCTGGTGCTGATGCGTCTCTAGACTAGGACCAGAGTCCTGCCTGGCGCAGCCAGCTTTGCAGCACATTTCTGGAAGTGTTGGCTGGGACCTGAATTAGCATGACTACATTATTGCCCAGAGGCGGCCCTGGCTCCTGGTTTGGGTTGCTGGAGGTAAGGGGGGGGCCCCTACAGGGCATCTGTAAGGTGACATGTGCTCTGTAGGAGCTGCGGGCTTTCCAGGTGAGCCTCTGAGATCAAAGTAACGACCCCCCACCCCTCCAGCACCAGCCCCACCCAGGGAATCTCTGGCTTGGTCTGGTTATGGATCGGGGTCCAACAATTGAGTTCATTGCAACCCTTCTGGTGAAGAGTTGAAAACTGGGCTGTTGCCTAACTTTAAAGATGGAGAAATTGAAGCCACTCAGAGAGGGAAATGAGTGGCCTAACGCCACACAGCAAACTGAGATTAGAGCTGGTGTGGCCAGGCTGGTTCTGCCTGGTTATCCTGTACTCCGGTGGGTCCGTCCCTGGGCCCCCACCCGGAATGCGTGTTCCATTCTACGCAAGGTGTGGGTCCAGCTGGGTCTCTCCGAAGGCCCCTGAAGGTCAGTTGGCACCTTCAGATCAAGAGTCGATAGGCAGGTCTGTGGTCTCAGGGTGGCTGGCTTCTTCCAGGCCCTCGAGGATCCAGGATGAGAGGTTCTAGGTGGGTCCAGGGGCTTTCTGCTGTCTGGGATGCACAGCTCCGTGCAGGTGCTCTTCCAGAACCTCCCTGGGCCTCAGCGAACAGAGCATTTCCTCTGCAGGCCCCCTGGGACCCCACCTCCTCCCCCCTCCCTCTCTCGGGGCCACCACACTCCCAGCCTTGGCCACGTCCCTCATTAGCTGGGAATGAGCCTCTCTGGGGCCGAGGGGCCTGTGCAACATTTTTATTACGCTTCTAATTGCTTCCCAGGGAGGGTGAGCTCAAGTCCAAATTTCTCTGTGTATGCTCGAGGTGAGGGGCAAGGTTTCCAGGAACTCAGCCACACTGGCCCTCACGTGGAAAGGACGTGTGAGCTTTCCACTGCTGCTTCAGTGAGCAGAGCCCTGTCCTGCCTGGGCTGACAGTGGGGGGAGTGGGGCGGGTCTCCAGGTCCCCAACCAGGGCAGACACACCCCCAACCTCACTTCCTGAAAGAACGAAGCTTCCCGGAGCCTGTGAGCAGCCAAGTGAAAGGGCTTTTAAGTCCACGATGTCCCAAGTCTACTACTTAGTGACTTGGGCAACGTGGCCATGCCCCTTTCTTCCATAAAACAGGGACACAAGTCCACCTCTCACAAGCCACGAGTCTGGACGGAGAACATGTGGCCTGTAACATTCTCCAGGGCAGATGGGAAACGGCCAGGAAAGAAGGGAGGGCAGCTCCTTCCCAGCCTCTGCACCTGCTGGGTTCTGGCGGTGACTGCTCCCAGGCATGTGGGCACCCGGGAGTGGGGGGGGGTTTGGAAGAACCTAGCCTCCCCAGGTGTGGTAACAACTTTGCAAACACTGTGGCAGGGACTGTCTGCACCCAGCCCTTTGAGAGCAGGATTCCCGTATCACAGATGAGTGGAAGGAGGCACGAAGCACCTAAGTGAGATTTAGGGCCCACAGGTCCCCAACTGGTAAGTGGCAGGTGGGGCACCAAAGTCCCAAAGCCCCCAAGACCTGCGCAGCAGAGGGACACAGGAGCCTTGTCCCTCCAGGGGCCCAAGAGCAATGCAGGAGGGGAGGGGCCCCAAAGGGACAGGGAGAGAAGCCACCCCAGACCCCAAGTGCCCGGGAGCATCAGCAGCCCCAGGGCCCCTGGTCTGCACCCCTACCTACCCATACCCTGCAGCAACCCTCCCCAGAGGCAGAGACAGACACAGGTGTGCCGTTGCACTTTTTTTTTTTTTAATGTTTCCTCACTGTTTTAACAATACCATGAAAAAATATATACAGTTTAGAATCTGGAACTGACCGCTGTTTGGATGGGTCTCAAGGGCCGCTGGTGGGGGCTGCACAGCCCCGTCTGATGCCTCCCCTGTGTGGGAGCCACACTCCTGGAAACAGTACTGACAGGGCTCCGGAATCAGGAACTAAGTTAGTGTCTGGATCAAGATCTGGCAACAAGAGGGCGAGGGGGGAGGGGCTACACCCTGCGGCCAGGCCCCTCCCCCCACTGGGTACAAGGGGACAGGAGAAGGTTGGGTCAGCTTGTTCCCAGGACAGGAAAATAATCATCCGTTAACCCTGGGGCACATGTCCCAGTCAGTCCCCTCGGGCAGGGTTTCAGGGCCGGAGTGAAAACTGGGATTCTGGAGGACAACAAATAATTTTTTTAGCGTATGTTCCAAACATGGTGTGGGGCACCCTTATGCTAAAAAAAATGATCCTTTGTATGCCCGGCATCCTAATTTATCCCTGCGTTCTACTTTTGTTTGGTTTTATTGCTAAATCTGGCAACCCTATACCCTTAGGAGCCTCAGAAGTAGGGGAGAGAGGTTCAGAAAGGTCTGAAGAAGGAAGGGGAAGTAGTGTGTGTGTGCGCGTGTGTGTGTGCGCGTGTGTGTGTGTGTGTATGTGTGTGGGGGGAGTAACCCAGTCAAAAAAGCTTCTATCCCTCCATAGGAATGATATATTACTTAAAAAAAAAAATCCTTTCCAGAAATTTCCTATACTGGCTGCCTTCAATGGTTAATAGCCATGGGGTGGGGGGAGGGACACACACACATGGACACCCACCCCATTCAGTTCTAACTAAAGTCTGGAAGCACTTAGTACAAAGGTTTCCTAAAAGGATTTGATCTTCTGTCTGGTGGCAGACCTACTAATGTTCCAGGTACGGCTCTGGAAGGATCTAAACCGAACAAGAACAAACAAATCGATAGAGGCTGAGCGAGCCCCCAGCCTGTTCCTAGTGTTACCCTGGAAGGGCCCCTTTTAGAAAATTCAGGAAGCCCCGGGGCCTCCTTTCTGTCGTTCCCCATCCTGTTCTCCTCCCCTGGAAGGGGCCGCGTTTAGTGCACATACTGGGTCCGGCTTTGCTCCAAGGGGGTCCAAGCTCGCGGTGCAGGGGCGGGAGTGGGGGAGCCTGCAGGGGGCCACCCTTCCTCCTGCCACATGGCCACCGGTCACAGCAGAAGAAAGGTGAGCCCAGTGTCCTTAGCCAAGGCACCGGGGCCACTCCCGGGCTGACCTGCTGCGCCTGCCCCAGGAGGAGGGGACTTGGCTGACACCGTCTGAGGCCAGGGTAGGAAGGGAGAACCGGTTCCTGTTGCAAGCACCCAGTCTGGCCTGCAGCGCCCAGGAGGGCTGGGTGCACCATGCAGCAGGGCACCCACGCCACCTCCCCATATCCCCAGCGGGGCCCCGGCCTCGCCAGCGCCCCAGTTCCGGGGGGAGTGGGGGTGGGGACGTCCAGGGTCTGCGGTGGAAGCCAGGCTCCTGGCTGCCCAGTACTGGACGGGACCAGGCAGGGAACGGGGTGGTGGCCTGGGGGCAGGGAGGAGATGGCGCCCTCTGCCCAGGACCCCTCACACTCGGATCTCATCCTCCTCCTCCTCGTCCATGAAGGAAAACTCCTTGTCCTGCGGCCGGGGCAGCGCAGCCCGGGCCCTGTCCGGCCCCCGCGGGGCAGGGCTGCGCTCCTCCAGGACGCCCGAGGTGCAGCTGGACAGGGAGCTGCTGTCCCGCGTGGTGTGGCTGCCCTCGCTGCGGGCCGAGCCGGGGCTGGGGGCCGCCGCCCAGCCCTCGTCCTGGGGCAGGTCCCGGCCCACGGCGCCTTCCTGCTGCCTTGCCCGCGGAGGGGCCTCTGATGCCACCGCCGCCACCGCTGCCACCGCAGGGGGAGCTCGGAGGGTGCTGCCTGCGGGCTCCCCGTCGTCACGGTAACCGCCGCCCTCCTCCTCCAGTTCCCACTCCTCCTTGTCCATGATGCTGAGGACGTCGCCCAGCATGGACGGCCCCAGGTCAATGTGGAAAGACATGATGGACTCGGCATGCTTGAGCCCCAGGCTGGCCTTGGGCACCACGGGCAGCTCCGTCAGGTCCCCGAAGGCCTGCTCGTCGAGCAGGGGGTCGGGGGAGTGGGGGGCGGTGGCCCCGTTCCGCCGGGGCGCCAGCTCCCCCTCACCTGCCTCCTCCTGGCCGCCCTCCCCGGCGCTGGCCTTCTTCACGGGGCTGGACGACAGGCTCTTGGGCAGCTTGCCAGAGCCCTTCTCGGCGGCCTCCTTCTCGTTCAGCTGTGGCAGGGACATGGCGTTCTTGACGAACAGAGCCGAGTCCCGCAGGGAGCCCAGCATGTCCCTCTGCTCCCGGTCCCCCCTGGTCACCGACTGCGACCGCTTGCTGCCCCGGAACTTCCGGGACAGGAGGCTGCGTTTGGAGGATGAGGAGGCCTGCTCATCCAGGGACTCGCCGTCCAGCTCGCCGGCCTTGCTGTTGAGGAAGGACGTGTCCCCGAAGGCGTCCCCGGCCCGGCCCACATGCATGGTGTGCCGGAAGTCGCCCAAGGGGGCACTGATCATCTCAGCCGTGAGGTCCACGCGGGAGCGGCGCTTGGAGTGCACCGAGCTGGACACCAGCTGCTTGAGGATGGGCATCTTGCCGGTGGGGGGTGGGGAGGGGACTCCCAAGGTGGCAGGCAGGTCAGGGGTCAGATCTGAGGTCCGGCGGGCATAGGGGGTGACAAGGAGGAGATCATAGGGCTGCAAGAAGAGAACAGCAGGCAAAGGGTTAATGCGGGCTGGCCGCAGGGCACCGAGCCCAGCTACAGAGGGGCTGCTGCCCAAACCTCAGCTCTCCCACCAAAATGAAACACCGGGAAATAAGCAACTGGTGGCATAGCTCTGTCGGTTTCTTCACGCACAGGCACTCGGGTTAGGGGAGCGCTTTCTGCAAAGCCGGGCGGAGTTCCGGTAGCCACGGACACACTTCCCCGAACCAGACAGAAGATGAGCCTTCTTCTGAAGGACGACATCTCCCCCAACCAGGATGCAACCAGTGTGAACGCAACCACGTTTAAGGACGTGGAGGTGTGCAGGCAGTCTAGGAAACAGGGTCTAGGACAGGACTCCCGCGGGCTGCCGGGCTGGAGACACGCTCTAAGTTCTTCCTGCTGTCTGACCTCAATCCCCGTGAAGTCAGTGGACACCTCAACCTGAGTCACGGTGCTCTGACGAGGGAGAGAACAGGACGGGCCCTGGAGAGATGGTGTCCGATCTCTCTGTGTATGTGGGCGGCCAGACTCGCCTTCTGAATCAGAACGGGGGCGGGGCTGCCGGGACCCACAGAGCCAGCTCTCCAGCCTTCAAGTCCTTGCTGGGTGTCCCGCGGGGATCCTGCCTGCGACCTCTCCACCGTGGGGCCCAAGCTCTCTGCTGACGACTCACACTGTGTCTCTTAGGGATGAAGACTAGAAAAGGTCCTTCTCGTCTCTTTAATCATTAAGGGTGCAGGAGGAGGGCTGGGACTCGGTGGCCTGGCCCCCATGTTCCACAGACCCCTGAAGATCAGCAGAGAGGAGCCCAGGAGAGCCTGGGGGCGTCTGAAAGCTCCAGCTAGCCCCCCATATTGCTCCTGCCAAGCACCAAGTTGAGGTCCACTGTTGGAGCCAAATATTCCCTCTGGGGGGACCTGCCCCAAAGGCGAAACCCAGCAATGCAGGGCTGAGCAGGGCGGGGAGACATGCAGGATCTAACAAGGAGGGAGGGTAAGGGGCGGTGTCGGCCGAAGTCTTGTCAACAAGACTTCGTGACGGGACCACTCTTGCCACTGCCAAGCCCCATCTGTGGGTGTCCAGCCGGTTTCTCCCTCACCCCCACTGGGCCACCGCATCCCACCTGCTCCCCAACGCCAGCCCAGCAGATCCTTTTCCCCTCCTGTCTCTCTCCAGACCGTTCTTTACCTTGTATCTAAAACAAAACCCAGCCAGGGCTCCCGGGTGCAGACCGCTGGCTCTGGTGGCCCGTCCTTGCCTCCCTCCTTCCTCCACGCCACTGCATGCCGCTCCCCTACCTTTGCTCTCTGTCCTAGCCCTGAGCTTCTGGCTCCTGGACTCCAGGACTGGACACATGCGGGTTCCTGCTGGCACACCCTGTCACCTGGCTCACTCAACGTCCTTCAGGGCTCAGGGGAGGTGTCACTTCTTCCGGGAAACCGTCCTTAGCCAGGGCGAACCCTCTCTGGCCACCGCTCCTCCGGCCTCCGGACACTCTGGATGTCCCCTCTCCCGGCAGCGCCCACCCACATCATTCTATTCCTGCCAGCTGGGCTGTAATCTCCCCACTGGACTCCGAGCTTCCAGAGGGTTCTGACAGGCCGACTCCCCACTGAATCCCATCTAGCAGAGGGTCCTCAAAGACCTGTTGAAAGGCAACACTTCTGTCCCGGCCTCCTTCACCCCCCTGCTTCCTAGTCCAGGGGCAGAGCTGGCTTCCCTTCCGCCTACAGCCAGCTCCAGGGTTCCCGGTGGGCCTGACCTCTGTGTCCCCCAAACACCCCCCACAGTATTCTCAGTCCTTGTCCGGCTGCTGGCGCCCAGTCTGATGGCTCCCCCACTATCAAGTGCCACCCCCCCAAACCCCGCCCCACGGAGTCATGGGGTTGTCACTCCACAAACAAAGTTCTCTAGGACAGGAGGCCGGCGCCAGGCGCCGGGGCGGACCTGCCGCACAGGTGATGTGGGCTGGGCTCGGAGCCAGGTGAGGACTGTCCCCACAGCCGTCAGCTCTCCCTCCTCCTGCTTCTCCTTCTTCCCACCAACCCTCATGGGAGTTGGGCTCCCTTCCCCTAACCTGAATCCTCTTCTCCTGCACACGGCCTGGGATCTAACCTCTAAACGATCAGACACGCAACAGCTAGACCAAGGGTTGGCCAGCATTTTCTACAAAGGACCAGAGACTAAAGACGTTTGGCTTTGTGGAAGATACTCTCTTTGTAGTAGGAAAGCAGCAGCAGACGGCATGTAAACAAAGGGTGTGGCCGTGTCCCAATAAAACTTTATATATAAAAACAAGTTGTGAGCCAGATCTGGCCCATGGGCCACATTTTTGCTGATTCAAACTACATGAAAAGTACTGGCCTCAGGTTATCCCTTCGCCACATTGCCCAGGAGAGGGTCACCGTATGTGACCTTCTGGGTCTGTCATGGACTCCCAGGTGAATCTTTGGGTGGAAAAGCTCTCTTTGGCTAAAAAAGAGAAAGGGAGGCGGGGGTTGGCCTCAGACATGTCAGGAACAGAAGGAAATCAAACCAGGTTTCTAATGAACTCTGGGTACCAGAGGATCTCTCTGCTTTTGCTGCTCACCCAGGACACCAAGGCAAGGATGGAAAAGGCTCATGTCTTCACACTGCCCGCACTCAAACGCCTGCCTCTAGTCACAGAATCTTGGGATCTCAAAGAGCTGGGGGAGAAGCTGGACTCCTGGTCCAGTGCTCTCTCTGCTCCGCTCCAGACTTTTCTCCAGCCTTTGGTGGGTACATCCTTTACCAGTTACCTTTCCCACCTGAACACCCCTCCCTGCTTCTGGGTCAGGAGAGTCCAGAAAACAGAGGAGCCTGGCTGCTTCCTCAAGAAAGTGCCTGAATGATCCAAGAGTGTCGACCCTTGGAAGCAGGTAATTCCTTTGTGGTGGGGGCCCTCCCGCACACGGTAGGATGTTTAAGCCCATCCTTGCCTCTACCCACTAAACCCAATAGCATCCCTCCCCAGGGGTGACAACCAAAATGTCTCCAGACATACCAAATGTGCCCTGGAGGGGGGCACAAAATTGCCCCAGGTTGAGAACACAGCTACCAGCTACAAAACTCAAGCTTATACTATTTACCAGATAAACAACAACAAGAAAGGGGAGTGGGCAGGTGGTTGGGAGGCAGGGCAGGTTCCCATAAAATTGTGGGAACGTAAGACATGAACTTCCAGGGTTCAGGGTTTCAGTGTAACAGTAGGAATCCCCGGGCCCAGTAAGCAACTTTGAGCGCTGTGGTTTCCCCCACGGGAAATGCTCCACACAGAGAAAGGGGAACCACAGACTCAACTGCCAAAGTCTCAGCAGAATCCATGAAGAGGCCTGCAGCCACTCACAGGGACCTGACATTCTGGACACCAAGACTACAGGACAGGAGGGTCCCATCGCCCACCAGCCCCCGCTTCCATCCGGGAGGGGAAAACTAAGGAGCGCGTAAGAATGGCCAGTAGGCAAATCCACAGGCCAGGCCCAGGGCCCCAGTGCCCTGCTCGGCCCTACAGCCCCAGAAAGAAAGTGAAAGTCTGGCCATTGCTATGGGTTACTTGTAGTCTTGCTCCCTGGGGGTGGGAATGAGGCTTTCCTGCTTATAAAAAAACCAAACCTTCCCTCCAGTGCCCAGCACGGAAGAGTCTTGAGAGAGCCGGGGGGCCTCTGTGGGGTCACCTAGCGTTTCCGCTGCCCAGCAGGCCTGGGACAGGGCCACGGTCTGGGTCTCTGGGGTCCTAGAACTCAGACTAGATGGGCCACGCTTCAGGGCTGGTGAGAACCCAAAGCTGTGAACAGAGAATGATGCGGGGGTGAGGAGATGGAATACGGAGGGTAAGGGTGAGCAGGTGGCCCGGGCCAGTCCTGGGGGGGAAGGGGCAGGTCAGGAGGCCTGAACGCCCACCAGGAAGGGGGTCCTGCCAAAGAGAGCTGTGTCTTTGGCAGCGGGTGTTGCTAAGTGCCATGACTCAGCTCTGGGGAAGTGGCTAAAATAGGCTGCCTGATGACAGGGTGGCCACTCCCCACAGCCTGCCCTGGGCGGGGCATCCCCACCCCACCCCGGAAGCCATAATTCCACTTTCCTGCCACCCACAATTCCACTTTCCTGCCACGGCAAAGGAAAACTGAGCAGGAACTCCCGGCTCTCCCCGGCCTCTGATGGAACTAGATTCCTCTACCCTCGGCCCCACCATCCCCAGAACATTCCTTTAAGGCAGGAGCGGCGAGTCCTCCCTGGAAGGCCAGGCCCTGGGCTGGTTTACAGGAACCACACTCTCAGCTCAGCTCTGCTTCGGGGACCCCGGAGGACAGCGCCTGCCTGGACCCCTCACCCATCCCCCCAGCACGCTGCACACAGAGCACTGGCCTCCCAGATCAGCCAGTCCAGACCCACAGAAGGACGGGCTGGACCAGTGCGCTCCCGACACCCAAGCAGGCTCTCCTGGGGCGGCTCTCTCTCCCACTCTGGTAGCTGCCCCTCGGCCCACCCTGCTTCAGAGTACACGTGCTTCTACGCCCCCTGCATGGTCATTGCCACCTGTAGCCGCCTCTCCATCAGCTCCTGACATCCATCCAACGCCAGCCCCAAGCAGCACGGCAGAACGGAAGGGGATACCTGGTGAAAGGCCACCTCAGGCATGGCTTGGAATAGCGATGGGGGCCTCATTCATTCACTCATTCATTCATTCATTCATTTTCCCGTCTAGACTCTGAAGATGACACAGTGGAAATCACAATGTGGATAAGCCCCTGCCTTCCCGGGGGCAGCTCTGTACTGAGTACGGGTGGGCGGGGAACAGTGCCGGCGCGCCCAAGTAGGACAGTCTCTCATAGTGCTTGGCGTCAGAGAAGGGGGACAGGTGTGGGTGTCACGGGCCTGAGGGAGGCCTCTCTGAGGAAGGCGCCCTGCGAGCTGAGAACTGAATGATGGAAAGGACCCAGGCAGGTCAAGAGCAATCCGGGGAGGGGACAGCATATGCAAATACCCAGAGGTGGGAAGAGGCCTGGGGAGTTTGAGGAACAGAATGGAAATCCAGGGGCCCAGGGCCAGGTCACCTAGTCCCACCGCCCCCAGAAGACCAGGGAGGAGTCCGGATGGCATCCTAGGCACGGAAGGAAACCAATGGCAGCTCCTAAAGCAGCGCATGCTTTTTGCATGAGGAGGTTCACATGGCGGCTGGTGTAGCAGGAGCTCAGGGCAAAGACGACGTGGGCCAGGAGACAGATGCGGGTACGGGGATGGGCAGAGGGGCGCACATCCAGGGCATGGTTTGGAGGCGGTGACACCAGGAGCTGCTGAGGGCCCAGAGCGGGGAAGAGAGGAAGCAAGCCCCAGAGGCCTTTTCCCCCCAGCAGGTCTCACCTGTTGGGCTACGGACCTTTCTCCCGGGGGGCAGCCCACACTCCACCACTAGGAAGAACCACACTTTGCCCAAAGAGGGGAGGCGTTCTGCTACACAGCCCCTGCCAGCCCGAGCGGCACACGGAAGGGCCTTGTGCAAGAGGCTCAGGGTAACACGGCCACTCCTCTCCCTAAGAGGCTAGCTCTGGCTTTTGTGGCCAGAGAGAGATCCGGTGTCTTCTGGAACATTCAGGCAGCCTGAATATAAGGAGTCCCAGCGAAGGCAGAGGGCAGTTTAACTCCAACAGTGGGACAGGCCGCTCAGTGAATGAACAGACCCGTGGACGCTTTGATCCACATCCTTACGTAAGACAGGAGGAACCGTGGTGGAGGCGGGGTTATTTTAGCTGACTTTAGAACTAGCTGGAATCTTTTACTTCCTTCATGCTCACTGTGAAAAGCCCTCATCTTTTTTTTTTTTTTAATGTTTTACTTATCTTTTGAGAGAGAGAGAGACAGCCTGAGCAGGGGAGGATCAGAGAAAGAGGGAGACACAGCATCTGAAGACAGATTCCAGGCTCTGAGCTAGCTGTCAGCACAGAGCCCAACGCGGGACTCGAACCCACGAACCGTGAGATCATGATCTGAGCTGAAGCCGGACGCTCAACCGACTGAGCCACCCAGGCGCCCCAGCCCCCGTCTTTCAAAGTGTGCTGTTTGCACCAGGAGATTAAGCAGCACGGTCTTAAAATAATCTGAGCCTGAACACCACTCCTTCCCCCCAAAAAAGCCCAGGATGGGAACCTGAACTATTGCCGTTACCCGCTCCTTAACCGCTCGCGTATGCGTGTCAAAAATCTCCTTAAAATCCCTGGGTATGGAGTCACCATACTCTCAGAGATGGTGCAGCCACATTAAGGGACTTGAGCGACACATTAAGGGACCAGCCCAAGTGTGGTCTTGGGGACAGTGCCAACTAAGGTCGTTTCTTTAAATAATGGCTTTAGAATGATTATGATTTAGCAACTACCCTGTGGCACGATTTCAAAGCAGGGAAAGTCACACACGCAGATATTCACAGAAGCCTTATTTATAATCGCGAAAGGCTGGAAACAACCTACCGCTGGGAATAAGGAAAGGGGTGTGAACTCAACTGATTAACATGTGAAGGCCATGCAACAGGTGTTCGCCAAACCGCATGGACACGGGGAAGGAGAAAACGGGCAGGGCTCAGGCTGTTCACACAACACAGCGGTCCCATGTCTACACGGACACGGGCTTAAAGGGCACATAGAGACACTGAGGAGTCACGTTAGGCTCCAGTGGAAAATGGGCAATTTTTTGTTTTCCTTTCATGAGGTAATACTGTCTTAATAATAATAATAATAATAATAATAATAATAATAATAATAAATGTCCCAAAGCATCAAAGGCTTATTAAGGAAAAGACATTAATTTCAAAACCAGCTTCAAACAGTCTGGGCACCAAGCTGGGTGGGTCTCGGGTGACTCTCTCTGCACCAAAATCCCCCAAGGAGGTCTGTTCTCTTTCCCTCCTTCCCTGTCCCAAGGCGGATAGGTCATATTCAAAGTCATGTGGGAGGGGAGAGTGGGCGATCTCTGGCAGCCTGGCATCAGGGGACACATGGAGATTAGGACTCCCCCCCGAAAGAGCTCGCTCCCCAGCAGCTGCTTCCTGATGCCTGAGCCTCTTCAACTGAGGAGGAGACGAAAGATAACAATCAC
>PJEM01008486.1:19226-54147 GCA_004023845.1 Helogale parvula | reverse complement strand
CCTGTGCAGGTGAAAGTTCTGCTTCTGCGGCTTCTACAGCCCCAGCTCAGCTCTTCTGGTGGCTGCAGGGCAGCGGAGAAGAGGCTGGGGTCACACAGGGCACCCAGCACCCCGGTGCTCCCCGCGACTGGCCGACCACCCAGCCACATGCGGAGACAGCAATACTGTCGAAATGACTGTGTCCGGTATCTGCCACATCCCAGGCGCTGTACTAGGAGATGAGGCACTTGTGCCCCTCGCCCTGCAAGGAGGGTGTAAAGACTGCCTCCCATTTTACAGAAAGGGAAACTGAGGCTCAGATGGCGTGAGTTCACTCTCACAGCTACTTAAACAGTGACTTCCGCCCACTTCTGGCGGACCTTGGGCCCATGGTTTTCTGTGCGAGGTGATGCCTCCTGGCCTCATCAGATGTCCCCAGAGGAAAATGTGCCCGTGGAAGACGGGGGGTGGGTAGGATGGCAGGGGAGGCTGCTTCTCCAAGACCCTTGGAACCAAGACTCACTTGGACCCACTCTGTCAGAGATCTGCTCTCAGGGCTGGCTCAAATGAGCTCTTCCCTACTCAGGATCGCATTCTAGCTCCCTCCTCGGAGGAACCTCCCCATGTTCTGGGAGGGGAGAGGTTGGGGGGACCACCCCAAAGCAGGAGCCAGGACCCGCCTGATGTGGTTAGCAGTGGGGGGGTGGGGGGGGTAAGGGGCCAACACAAGGCCCGCTCTTGTGTTTCCCAGCAGTTCCAGGTGACAAGAAGGAAGACCAGAACCCAAGTTCTCTCCCTAAAACCTCCCAAACTGGGAGCCCTGTATTTGCCCCACCACCCCTGTCTGCCTGCCTGCCCATCCAGACCAGGCTCGCTGGCCCAGGGGGGCCACTGCCCAGCCACATGTGGGCAGATCCCATTTCCTGCTT
This sequence comes from Helogale parvula, assembly GCA_004023845.1. NCBI lineage: Eukaryota > Metazoa > Chordata > Mammalia > Carnivora > Herpestidae > Helogale > Helogale parvula. The sequence goes on along the minus strand of PJEM01008486.1, from coordinate 53,239 downwards.
CCTAGAAGAAAGCGAAAGTGCACACGGCCCCAGTTTCAATACCAACTTCTCAGAGATGGAAGTGACCTGTGCACGTTCCCCAGGTTTCCTGGCTGGGGAAGTGGGGAGCGGGGTGAGCCCGGCCCAGCTAACAAGGCCGCTAGCCTCTTGCCCAGAGCAGGGCTCATGGGGACAACTCCATAAACCCCACACCAGAACTTCTCAGTGACTTCTGCCTTCTGCCGCCTCTCTAGGGGTTATTAAATAATTCACAGCTACTCTGTCCAACGTGGCAGCACCAGCCTTACGTGGCTACAAAGCACCTGAAACGTGGGGAGTCCGAATCCACACACGCTAAGGGGTAAAACAGACAATGGACTTCAGGATGTAAAACAGCTCATTCTATTTTTCTATGGGCTACGTGTTAGAATTAGAATATTTTGAGTATATCGGGTTAAATAATGTTAATTTCACCTAACTCTTTTTCACTTTATAAAATATAGTTACTGGGGCGCCTGGGTGGCTCAGTCAGTTAGGTGTCCCTGACGTTGGCTCAGGTCACGATCTCATGGTTCATGGGTTTGAGCCCCGCGTCAGGCTCTGTGCTGACGGCTCAGGGCCTGGAGCCTGCTTTGGATTCTGTGTCTCCCTCTCTCTCTCTGCCCCTCCCTTGCTTATGCTCTGTCTCTCTCTCAAAAAAAAACATTAAAAAAATAGTTATTCAAAATGGAAATGAAATATGAAACTCGCAAACCGCTTCTACAGACCAGTGTGGATGGAGGCATTTCCCCCTTCCGCTGCAGGTACATAAATAAAGCCAACCATTGTTCACATTTGGGGGGAAATGTTTACGTGTTCATAAATAACGTCTGCGTTATTTGAAATTAAGTACTAAATTCCTAAATTTTACATCCAGCGGCCACTACCGAATGCTAGGTTGTTTCTATTTTATCCCAACTCTGTAACAAAAATCCTCCTGGCTAAGTTTGCACCAATCTTTATTTCCGGAGGAAAAGAAAGATAAATTACTTTTGTTTCTTATTGCAAACTTGTTTTCTAGGAGGTTCTACACCAAGTTGTAGTCCTACCAACACAGGAACATAGTGTCTGATACCAGATGCTGTATCTCCTTTCGTTGGAAACAACAAAATCCAAACAATCCGCACACTCACAAACTTGTCACGTGTATCTCCTTAAATGAGGGAGGGTGGGCACTTAAAAAGTACATCATCTGCTTCTGTATCTTTGTCCTGGGAATTGCTTGGGGAAGCCTTTTGCCCAGTTCTCCAGGGAAGGGGGCTTCCCCTTTCCAGTGGATCTGTATAGGAGTTTTTCAAATATTAAAGCAGTTAAGGGGCGCCTGGGTGGCTCAGTCAGTTGAGCGTCTGGCTTCAGCTCAGGTCATGATCTGACGGTTCGTGGGTTCGAGCCCCGCGTCGGGCTTTATTCTGACAGCTAGCTCAGAGCCTGGAGATTGTCTTTGGATTCTGTACCTCCCTCTCTCTCTGACCCTCCCCTGTTCATGCTGTCTCTCTCTGTCTCTCAAAAATAAATAAAAAACCTAAAAAAAAATTAAAGCAGTGAAAATTTTCTTACCATCCTATTTTGCAAATATTTCTGCAAGTTTATCATACACCCATTTGCAACTGGACGACTTGTCTTCTTTTCCCATAGAGGGCTCATTCATCTTTACACAGCCAAGTCGGTGTCGTAGTTTCCGGCTTTCACGCTATGAAGGAAAGACCTTCCCCACTTTTCAGTTTATGAAAATAACCACCTCCTCTAAAACTCCCAGGTAATAATGTAATAATGAGCAACTACTCAGAGAGAAAAATACTGGAAGCAAATACAACAGAGTAAAGATGCCCACGGCTTATAAAATTGTGGGTTATTTAAAACAGAAAAACAATTAAAATACCACAATGTTGTAAGTATGTTACTGGTTTCTTATCGGATTATTATAAAATAAAATGTGGTGTAAGGCACTGAAGTGACCTTCATCAGATTATTACGCTCTTTGACAGGCTATCTCGGGGCTCGGCTCCCCTTTCGGTTTGCTGGTCTGTTGATTCCTAAACCAGGTCTACACTGCGCTTCGTCAAACATGTTTGAGTACCTAATAGGGCAATATTCCTACTTTAATTTTTTTCCTAAAATTTCCTTGCATTTTCTTTTTCTAATGTGGTTCCTTTCCCGGACAGACTTTAAATTTTTTTTAATGTTTTTTATTTATTTTCGAGAGACAGAGAGAGATAGTGTGAGCAGGGGAGGGTCAGAGAGAGAGGGAGATACAGAATCTGAAACGGGCTCCAGGCTCTGAGCTAGCTGTCAGCACAGAGCCTGACGCGGGGCTCGAACCCACGAACCGTGAGATCTGACCTGAGCCGAAGCCGGACGCTTAACCGACTGAGCCACCCAGGCACCTCCGGACAGACTTTAAAAACAGAAAGTCCCAAAAGAAACCCTAGTGGGATTATGTTAGACTTGAAAGGACACAAGAAATGAACTTGGGAAGAACGGCCTCTATCACATATCAAATCCTGGTAGCCATTTATTCAAACGTTTTGGATAATCTCCTTTATTAAACGGTGTAAGTGATGCACGTTCCCTGGGTTTATCCCAGGTCATTTTGTGACCTCTTGTCGTGAGTGGATTCTGCTCCTCCCCCTTTCACGTAGCTGTATTTTCTGACTGTTACAGCTGCTAACCGGGGACGCTACAGTCTTTTGTTTTTAATTTATATATACTGAATGTCCACCCTGCTAAACTGCACTGTCCTGCACGCTCGAATCAACGTTGCGGTCGAATCTTTTGGGCCTTGTATAGACGAGCTTATCATTTGCAACTGAGAATTCTGCCTCCTCCATTCCTTCTTCGTATCTTGCTATGCCCGCTCCACTGGCCAGTATAATGTTGAATAATACTGCTGACATGAGGCACCGCTCTTCCTGGCTCTTACAGGAATATTCTAAACCGCGGGCATCCAGAACAGTAGCTCTAGCCACACAGGGCCGCTGAGTGCTTGAAACGTGGCTGGTGGAACTAAGGGACTCAATTCTTTACTTTAAATATTTAAACTTGAAAATGGACCCTTGATACAGTTCTTGGAAAACTCAAGCGTGTTTAAAACATACTTGAGTATACAGATCTACTTTTTCAGCCCTAAATTTTAGGAAATTCAAATTCGAATGAAGAATTTCTGAAATTTAGCACCCAAATGAAGATGTACCACAGGCATAAAATACACACTGGATTTTGAAGACTTTGTACGATACAGTAACGTAAAATGTCTTCATTTTTTATGATCATGTGGTGGAGCGATACTTTTTTAAACATCTATTTTTTGAGAGACAGAGAGAGACAGAGCATGAGTGGGAAAGGGGCAGAGAGAGAGAGGGAGACACAGAATCCACAGCAGGCTCAAGGCTCTGAGCTGTCAGCACAGAGCCCGACGCGGGGCTCGAACTCACAGACGTCAAGATTGTGACCTGAGCCGAAGTTGGACGCTCAACTGACCGAGCCAACGAGGTGCCCCGTCTTTAGTTTTTTTACACTGTGCCTCCTGGAAAACTGACAATCACGTACGCGGCTGGCACGGTACCTCTACTGCCATTCTGGAAGGATCTCCACGGATCATGCAGGATGCTCACTGCTGGATTCAGACATTCTCAAATTACCATTCCTTTCAGGGAATTTATAACGGTTCTTACAACTTAGAAGTAAATGAAGCCAGTAACTCAGCCAGGCTGAGTTGTAGGAGGGCAAACACGCTATAGTTTCGAAAATCTACCCTCTGATTGCTGGAAAATGCAGGAGCAGCTGTCCAGCCTTGTCCCCAAGAGAACTGCAGGGGAACAGTGTAGGCTCTACGGCTGGGGCTGAGGACCCCCTTCTGGGACGCGCCACTCGAGCCCCTACCTGTGGGTCTCAGGTGGACCACGGGTCGCAGGAAGTGTGAGAAAGGGAACTCACCTTCACTGAACTTTTACTCTGCACCAAGCAGCTGCTTTGCCTTCACTAAACTGCCCTTTTTTAAAATAACCAAACAACACTAAAACTGTCATGTATTCTCCGCCCCCCCAATCCCAGGGACAATCATCCCCATCTTGCAGATAAGAAAACTGATGCTAAGAGACACCAATGCTTCACCAAGTCACGTACCTGCTAAAGACAGGGCTCTGAGAAGAGTCTCAGAGCCCGCCTGGTTCTGAACCCTGGGCTTTTCCCCACCCCACCGTCAGGTGTACAGGGGAGGGTCCTAAGTACTGCTGGGGCCTCAGCCTCTGAGCTCTGAAGGTTCTGGATGCATGCACACCCACAGGATACGCAGATTTACACAGAATTCCGGGTTAAAATGTTCCCAGTCTGGGCGCTCCATTCACCAGCATCCCAGGGAAAAGTACAGATAAGTCCTGGGAAAGACAGACGCAGCGCCTCCCTGCTGGGACCCGGCCATTCTCCCCACTGGGCTCCTTCGCCTTTGTCTCTGTATCCACCTCCTCCCTGATCCCAGCACCATGTGCTCCCCAGGCCAGGAGAAGGAGGCAAGTGGGAGGGGGAAGGAGAAAGGCCCCTCCCCACCTGGGAGTTCAAACAGCTCCGGGGGGGGAAAGAAAGGGAAGGCGTGCCCTGGGACCTGAGGGGAAGCCAGGAAGCCACTCAGGAATCAAAAAGTCAAGGAGTCAAGAAGAGCCCAGTGACTCCAGGATATCCGGTAACTGCTTGTTTGCAGGACTCTTCCTGGAAACTTGTGTTTCCCCCCAGCCTGCCGTGGCATGCCAGCGGGCGCTGCCATCACAGGGGGCAGAGCCCAGAGGGCAGGACGAGCAAGGCACCTGCTGGGAACCCCCATGGCCTGAGCACCTGGGAGTGGCCCTGATGCCCCGCCCTCCAGCCCCATGCCCCACAAGGGAGCCGCTTGGCTTGAAATCAGATCTGCCAGGCCCTGTTGGGTTTCGCTTGCTTCCGTTCTCCTGAGTCCAGGGCTCAGCCGAGGAGGGGGGATCGAAAGACACTCGAGGCTCTCCAGAGGGTGGATCTGGACTCACTCCAGAGCAGGCTGGCAAGTCTCTGTCCTGGTCCTGCCGGACCACGCAGGGTGGAGGTGAAGAGCATGGGCCCTGCAGCCAGACTCCCTACTGTGGCCTGGCCGAGCTGGGCACGTGACATGTGCCTCAGTTTCCTCGCACGCTTTCAGGGAGATTGGCACCATTATGTACTTCCTAGTGTTAGCATAAGGATTAAATAAGCTCATATAAGCAAAGCCTCAGCGCAACAAAAGAGGTGAGCATTCACATTATTTGCTGTGAGGATGCTGTAACGTGCTCTCGTGCTCTCTCTCTCTCTCTCTCTTTCTCTCTCTCTCTCAGTGGATGCCTGTGCCCATGCCTTGAAAGGTAGGAGGAAAATCCTAGCATCCCCAGCGACACTCTGGCCATGTTCAAAGAGATCTACCTCTGGCGTCACCTGATGATACCCAATGCAAAAGGCTCCAGAGCTGACCCTTTTCAAGTCCTTGGGGGCGGTGTGTGTGTGTGCGTGCGCGCGTGTTCAGGATGAAGTGTTGCGGGGGAGGGATCCTCCAAGCTTCTGAAGCCTGGGGATAGACTGCAGTCCCCACCGGCTGTGGGTCAAGCCACCCAAGACTTGGCTTCTCTGCCCACCTGACTTCTTACCTTCCTGACCTTTCACGACACGTTGGAAGAGCCTGGCTTCTGTCGGACAAGACAGACGGACAAACTCTTGCCGATTTTGGCCTGACAGGCGGCAGGGGAGGGGCAAGGCAAAAGTGGGATAAAAGAAAGGCCGGCCATTCCTCTCTGGGACGAGGGCCGGATAACAAGGAATCTAAGGCCCGGTGCGTACCAGCAACAATAATGCACAAAACCTTCACACGCTCCACCCCCAATAAAATACTACCGGGTTCTTTGGACCTCATCCAACTCTCACAGGTGTAGGAGCTGTCGTGGAGCCCGGAGAAGGCTCCTTGTGTGTTCTCCCAGCCAAGGGCACTAGTCGCCTTTTAATACTTCAGGGTCAAGGGCGATATTCTAAGGAATAAAGAAGGGCTGCAGGGAGTGGGCCCCTGGGGGTACAGACAAAGGAGGGGCAGGGACAGAAGACAGAGCACAGAGCCAGCTTCCGTGGTTACCCTGGGAAGATCTGGAAGCTGGGGTGTGCAGCCCACACTCGGTCATCCCGTGCACAGCACGGGCGCAGGTCCTGTGCAGACCTGGCCGAGTGAGATGCCGTCCCTGAGGACACACCCAGGGCGTTTCTTGCCCTGGAACTGCTGCCTTTCAGATGCCCCAGCTCTTTGGATGAAGGTTGTGGGGGGGATGCCAGCTGGGCAGCTCAGTCTCTGTGGAAGCCTTCCTTCATGAATGTGCCCCTCACTGCCCTTGCCTGACCCCCCAAAGGGAGACCCTTCCCCATTTTGGGAGGTGGAGTGGAGACTGCTGGTGCCTCTGCGCCTGGAAGAAGGAGGGTCTGGATGCCAGTGCTTGCCACCCTGGCAGGGAGCCCCGAGCTGCAAGCTGGCAGTGCCTGGGGGAGACTCTTATGTATGTTTCTGGAAGGAAGCCCGAGGCTCCACAAGAGGCGTATTTTCAACCAGAGCTTCGAGGATACACTGAGTGGGAATGTGGGAAACTAAAGAGCTTCCACTTCCTTCGCAATACACTGCGAGCAAAGGACCACATCTTGACCACACGCCCACCCACACACACGTACGCGTCCCTCCAGGCGTGACCGTCCAGTTCCTCCAGAGATGGTTGGCATGGGTCTGTCTTCCCCGGAGCCTCCCACCCAGAAGCCTTCGCTAGAGCAGGCCCTCCAGGACCCTTAGCAGGCTGACCCCCAGGTTTGCTTCCTTTTCCCAAGGTTGAGGATAAGGCTGCAGGGCAAAGGTCAGAAGACCCAAGCTGGGGTCAGCCCTCTCTCAGCTTCCAGGGCAAGATTGCATAACCTCTGTCCCTCTGCCCCCAAGCCTTATCTCTTGCATCAACCCAGACAGATCCTGTTCCTCCAAGGGACAGACTCCGCCCTCCCCACCTAAGGGAAGCCGGGAGATAGGCACCAATCCTCAGCACTCTACTCCCAAACCAGAGAAGGGGTGAGAGACTGATGGGAGAGAGTGGGTGAGAGAGAGAGACAGGAAAAGAGACAAGGACGCCTGGCCAATATCAAACCCCTTGCCGGCCACACCTGGGCACAGCCTGTCCTGGTCACAGATATCAATCAACCACTCCAAAGGGGGAGGGGCTTAGAACCCCTGAACCAGAGCCAATCAGAGGCCAGGCTCGGAAGGCGCCTGGCTTGTCAAGAGGGTCTGAGATTCCTCTCCTAGGTCAACATCTGTTGGGGGGAGGGAGCGAGGAATCCCCCCCAGCCCCACTTTGTAGATAAGGCTCTCATTTGCTTGGGGCTCCCTGGACACTCAGTCTCCTAGAGGCAGCAGGATAGGAGCTCTGGGTTCACACCTCCACTTGGAATAAGCATCAGTGGGTGGGCATGTGTAAGAGTAATGAAGGGAAAAGAGGGGAGGTCAAGGGAGGAAAAGGCAGGAACCCCAGATGGAGGAAGGAATGTTCCAAGTAGAGGCTGGAGCTTAGCAGTTTAACGGGGGCTGTGAGCTCAGGGGGCCATCAGAGGGGTTGGGATTCACCCCAAACCGTCGCCTCTTGGGAGCAGACTCACTTGATCACATCAGCCCGCTCCCAGTCCCTGGGTGGGTCACCAGAACCCCTGGGAAGACCAGACTCCACTGGGGATCTCTGCCAAGGTTCACGGAAAAGCCCCTGTGGTGGGAAGGAGCAGCTGTCCTCCAAGAGTGATGGCCAAAGTCCACATTTGGAGGAGATAAACCACACCAATCAGTCGGTCACAAGGGCAGCTCACACACCGCAGCTGATGAGAGGTGGAGCCCCATGCCACCCCCACACTCCTGGCAGGCTCCTAGCTACCTCCGGGGGAAGGAGCCTCACCACACTCCCGCGGATGCCCCATTATTGCTCCGGGAGCCTTGGAGCCACCTAGAGGCCTGGATGGGCCCAGCCCGCGTCCAGAAAACTCCCCATTTCTGGGGAAAATCCACAGCTCAGTTCCCCCTTCCTTTGTGCCCTTTGTTCTCTTAAAATTCAGTCCATCCTGCTGGTGGTCCCCTCCTCCACCCCAGCCTCAGAAAGGGGGCGGAGGCGGCGGGGAGTTATTAGAAACCCAGACTGTTCGACGAAGTTGCATTGCGGGAGGCCCTCCTGTAACTGGGCCCCTCATTGTTTACGCGGCTGCACGGGGAAAGCTCTCTCGGTCCAGATGGCTGCTGGGGTTAAGGATGACGGAGATCATCCCTCTAGCGCGAGCACCCTCTAGAGAAGAGGCAGGCGGCTTCAGCAGCTCAGGGACCCTTTCCCCATTCAACTGCTCAGATACCCACGGGCAAAGAATAGGAGCCGAGGAGACAGCTGAGGGCGTGGGAGCCAGTCAGATTGCAAAGGGTGAACAGAAAAGAAAAAGCATTGAATTTCCCCTCCATTCTCCCAGGGAGAGAAAGAAAACTTCCAAAGCCCAAGCTGCAGGATCTCTACGGGAAACACCAGGAATCTGGTTTGAGTTAACAGAAAGCACCCCTCCCCCAGCCCCCCCCCCCCCCCCCCCCCCCCCCCCCCCCCCGCCACAGCTCCGGCTCAGCCCTCTCCTAGGAAGCCCGCCCAGCCGCCCTCCACCCCGGCGCCCGGTTCCCGCCCGGCTCTCCCGGTCGGATACTCACCGGCGGCGGCCCGGCTCGCCGGGCAGCTGGTGGAGGACGCACCCGGGGCAGGGGCAGTTTTGTACCCCCGGCTGGGGGCGCTGCAGGGAGGGGGCGGAGCCAGAGACGGCCGACTACAGCTCCACCGCCCCAAGCGGGTGATTAAATCATTAACCGACCGTTCGCTGCCGGCAGCCAAGCCAGGAGCGCTCTGCCCCGGGCGCACCCGGCGCGCCGATCCCGCGCGGGGCCCCCTGCCAGGGCCACCGGCTCGGCTGCGCCCCGCCCCGCCGGGGAGGCACCAAGCCGCTCCAGCCGAGGCCTCCAGGTCTCCCAGGAAGCGGGAGCGGCGGGAGGGGCTGGACGGGGGGAGTATTTGTTGCCTCGGCCGTTCCCTTCCAGGCAGCTCCTTCCCTCTTTCCTCCCTCGTCCTGTGACACTGGGTGGCGTGTGCTGCAGCGTGTGTACGAGAGCGAGCGCGTGTGTGCCCGCCTCCGCCACTACATGCGAAGAATTCGGTCCTTATTCACGGAGAACTCCGTGCGCACACACGCCCCCCTCGCGGAAACTGCGGGCGGCGCCCCGCGATTGTCGTGCTCCTGCCCATCCCGGCGCACGCCCCATTGCCTGGCCAGCGGGCCGACCTCGAGAGCCGGGGACCACCACCGCCCCAGCAGCGCCCCGGGCGGGACGCCGAATCCCAGTCTGGGGAGAGGAAATCGAGGCAGAGCGCGGTTACCCCGCCTCTCGGTCACCCCCTCCTCCCCAAAGCCCGCTCGGCTCGGACACGGGGTCCCACCACCTGGGCAGCCCCGCGCGCGCCCCGGCCCAGCCCTTCCACCCCGGACCGGGACCAGGAGGGCGGTGGGGGTGGGGTCTCTGAGCCCCCCTCACTGCCCCTCGGGCCCCTGTCGCGGCGTCTTCCATGCTCTCCGCCCCACCGGGGGCATCGAGCTCCCCCCAGGCGGAGCCCACCCAGGCCTCGCGCGGCGTGGGCTGCTGTCGCCTACCTGGGTCCCCAGAGACCCGAGCGCCGAAGCGGCGTGGCTGCGCTGTCCCCTCTGTGGGCTCCGCGCGGTGCCGGGGCTGGAGGCCCATGTCAGCGCCGGCGTCGGTTTCCCTCTGGCTCTCGAGCTCGCTGGGCGGCGAGCCGCTCCGACACTCCCCTTACAGGCTCCTCCCGCGCCCCCCCTCCCGCGCCCTTGGCGCTGAAGTCACGGCGCCGCCTCAGCCAATGGCGGCTGGGAACTCCCGCCCGGCCGCTCGGCCTCCTCGGTTCAAATCTGCTAGTCTGAGGCTGTCGGGGCTCTAGGTGGGGCGGAGCGGGGGGGGGGCCCGGGGCCCTAGCGGTGACCAGGAACTAGTACTCCCCCATCCCCACCCCGCCCCCAGCCTCCCGGCACCGACGGGAAAAGGGAGCCCGGGGTCTGCGCCCCTCCCCGGGTTCCGTCCCGGACCCGGACCCTTACTGGAAGCCGGGGGAGGGGGACGGGAAGAAGCCGCCCCCCTGCCCCGTAGAGGCTGTTAGAGGGGTCTGGGCGGGGTGACCTGGCCTTGATCGGCTTGCTTTCCCAAGGTGTGTGCCCTTTGCCTCCTGAGTATCGCGGAGGCTAGGTTCTGCCCCAGGTGGACCTCGAGGACGATGTCGTCGTGAGTCCCAGAGAAGCAGGCCTTGGTCTCCTTCTTGGAGGAATGGCTTCCATTTGTAAATGATCCTCACCAGAGTCATACACGCCGATGGAGGGAGATTGCACAAGAGAGCGGACACGGCTCGGAGAATTCCCTTGCCCTTAGCAGCTCCCTGGGTTTCAAAGGAAGTCAGGCGAGGGGCGCCTGGCTGGCTCAGTCGGTGGAGCCTGCGACTCTTGATCTCCGGGTTGTAAGTGAGAGACCCACAATGGGCGAAGAGATTACTTAAAAATAAAAATCTTTTTTAAAAAAAGTAAATATAAAAAAAAATAAAGTGAGACAGACGCAGGTGGGCTGCAGGCTCCAGACTCCCTCTGCCCCCAACACACGTGGCTTTCCATGGGACCCCTCCGTGGGGCCCTTTGGGCTCCTGCTTTGCTCCATGTTGCTGGCATTCCAGATCCTTTCTCTCCTGAAACCACAGCTTAACCTTATCTGTCCGGGGAAAACTTAACCTGGTTGGCGGAGGCACCGCACCCTGCCCCCTTCTCCCCTGCAATTTTAACACATTATTTTGTCTGTTAGGGGGTAGCTGTGTAGTAATTTGTTCTCCATTTTACAGGTGGGGGGGGGGTTGGCCTTCCCATTTAGATTACACATCAATTAAGCATACCTCCAGGACAAAGTCCTCACGTTACAAAGTCTTTGTAATTCCTCCCCTCCTTATCCAACTTCAGTGCTCTGCAGGGAGGCTCCTTCCTCAAACTTTTAACCATTCCGCGTGGTTTGCCTTTGGGGCAAAGATGTGTAAAACCCAGCCCTGCCCTCAGAATGCCCACAGTGGATGTAGGTGATCGGGGAAGGAACTCAGTGGGTGCTTCTAGCCGTGATCCCAACTGCTTTCCTAGAACCCTTCCTGGAAGGGAGACTTGACTGAAAGACAGTGTTACTTTTTCCTGTGAATTTCTAGGGGCCTTTGCCTCCTAAGTATCTGCTGAGGCTAAGTTTTGCTCTAACCTTTCAGACTAGAGCGGCCAATGGGTAAGCAGAGGAAATTCACAAAACAAGAAGCTTGAAGCTTGAACATCGACCTTGAAATTTCTGGAGAGCTCTAAGCTCCTGACTTTGGAGAGGGATCTGAAGTCTTAACTGCACCTTTGTGATAACTTGACCTATAAGCCTTTAGGCCTGGGCACGTGTTCCTGACTGTGGAAAGTGCTGGGGCCTGCCCTGGGGGGATGGGCATACGTGATCCTTAAGCTGCAAGGGCCTGCCCTACCCCTGCTCCCCAGGGCGCCTACCCATCCCAAACACACACCTCCCTGCTTTGTCAGCGCTGGGCTCTGGGCACCTTAGTTCATGTTAATTTGTCCCGGCCTTGAGGGCCCATTACATTAGGGGGGGTCAATCCTAGTTCCTTGTAGAGAGGGCACCTAGTCGGCTTTGCCATAAAGTATGACTCCGGGCCAGTTATTTTACTTTTCGGAATGACCTGATCTATGGTTTCCCAGCTCCATCCTGAGTCCCCTCATCATTTCCCCCCAGCTGAGGTTAGCCAAAATGGCCTAGGTCGGCACCTCCAGGGGTCAGCAGGGCCTGATGTCAGCACAGCGTGGGATGGAGCCTTGGGATCTGAGGCCCTGCCCCCCCTTGGCTATTTATGCCCACTCTGATGGGCAGGGGCTCTTTCATGCCTTGGTTCCCTGCTTAAGAGAAGCACCTGGAGCCCTTTCAGAGGGCCGGGTAACCTCGGCTGTGCAGCCTGGGAAAATCCCCAGGATACCAGGCTATTGGCCGAGAGCCTGCAGTCAGGGCCAGGCCCTCCGTCACTGTGGGGAAAAGTCTGCCTTTGGGGTGGCAGCTCTTTTGCCCCAGGCTCCAGGTGCATGAACCCCCTTCTGAGGGATTTAGCCGTATCAGGGCTTTGGGGCAGCCAGGATACTCAGAAAGTAAAACAGGAGTTCATTCCCACAGGCTCCTGGGGACAGGCTGGTGTCCAGACGGTGGCGGACCAGTGTGGGGCAGCATACAGTACATTGGCCAGATGAATGAATGAGCAGCGTCCGGAGCCCTGTGCCGCTCCTTTCCCCCAGCTTGCAATCCCAGCCTCAAAGTGAGCCCCTCAGTGACCTTGCTGGGCCATCCACAGGGTCAGGCATCCTCCCAGGGCTCAGGGGCTGAGGGAGACACACTGCTTACCAGGCTCGGTGACCCTGGAGGCAGGAGGCGACCATAGGGTTGAGCTGGACCTGAAGAAGGTGATGAGGTGGGTCAAGGGGCGGAGAGGCCATGGAATTTACTGGAAATGAGTCCGGATGTGAGGACAGGACATCTGGGCTGTGTGACCTTGGGGGAGTCACTTAGTCTCTCTGAGTCCCCTCTGTAGGAAGGGTGCAGTGACAATCTAGCCCACAGGAGGCTGTCAGAAGGATGGAAGGAGACAAATGCATGACCTTGCTTTGTGAACTGTCAAGTCCAATGTAGGGGACCCTTGTTTCTAGTATTGTTGCTGAATCAGACTTTAGGCTTCTGGGTACCGTGGTCTCCTCTTCTATCCTTCTGCTGGGGAAAAAGCACAGCCTCCCACCCCCCACCACTTAGGGGTCCTGTCTGTCACTGTGCATCAGCGTGTTAATAACACGCTGCCCCTGACCACTGAGCTGCAACATTTCCAGGAAGCGGGGAGATGATACTGACTATCTCGTTCATCTGGAAGGGAGAAAAAGATGGGCAAGAAAGATACAGTCATGGTTCTGGGGTCCTCAAAAACTTAGCATAGACCTCAGCTAAACATAGCAAGTCCCAGAAATGGGGACCCTGGAAGAATGTTTCGTGTGGTCCCCAGATTTCTGATGTCCAGAGCTTCGACCTCCAGGACTAGCAAGAAACGCCAGCCTTGTCTGTCAGCGGAGTCCTCCTCTCTAAGGGCCTGCAGGTCCGGATTGGGAACGCAGACCCCTGAGGCCAGACTGTCTGGGTTCAGGTCCCCACTGTCACTGTATAACCAGAAAGAAGTCACTTGAGTGTCTGGGGCTCAGTTTGCTTATCTGTAAGTAGAGGGCACGTGGGTACCCACCTCAGGGAGCTGACGTGAGGCTGGTAGGAAACGCAGGCCAGAGTTGAGCATCAGGCTGGGGCCACACGAGAGCTTGTGATGTGGACACGGGCCAGTCTCAAAATTAAGAGCTCGAGTTAGACTTTCCGGAACAAGTTTGCTCCTGAGCGTCTCTCTCTTGGGCAAGAGTGGGCCCGTTTTTGTTAGTGTTTCCCAGAATTGAGCTAACAGAAAAGAAAAGAAAAAAAATAGCATTATCTGCAAGAGACAGTCCTAGACTTCTGATAAAGGAGTCTCTCAGGCTTGGGTGGGGGTGGAGGGGCTTGCCCAGAGTTCTCTGTCACTGTCTCTGGGGAGGGGTGGGCAGAGACCCAGCTCTGCTGGAGGGCAGCCCCTGATAACCAGAAACCCTCGCGGGCCCCTGAAAAGATGGAAGGAAAAGCAACTGGGGCGAGAAAAGAACTTTTGTCCGCCCTCAGAAAAGGCTTGTCTCCTCCCCAAAGCCCAAATCAGAGGCAAATGTGGCCTAAGAGGGGCCCTTAGGAAAAGCAAGGTCGCTGTCACCTGCTGAGTACTTTACTCTGAGTTAAGAATTCTATATCTCGGGGCACCTGGGTGGCTCAGTCGGTTAAGCCTCTGACTTCGGCTCAGGTCAGATCTCACGTTCGTGGGTCTGAGCCCCGCGTCAGGCTCTGTGCTGACAGCTAGCTCAGAGCCTGGAGCCTGCTTCTGGTTCTGTGTCTCCTTCTCTCTCTGTCCCTCCCCCTCTCATGCTTTGTCTCTCTCTGTATCAAAAATAAATAAAACATTAAAAAAAAAGAATTCTATATCTCAGTCCTACGAAGTAGTTGCTTTTACTCCCATTTTTCAGATTAAAATAGGAAAAGGCTAAGTAACCCGCCCACGATTCCACTGCTACTGAGTCTAAATCCTAGACTGAAAAAGACCCTCAGCGGTGGCACTCTGAGACCCAAGGTTCCAGCCACAAGACCACAAGACAGCAGGAAGGGAAGCTGATTCCAGCCGAAGCGAAGCGTGTGACCTCATCAACTATACTCGGCCAGCAGGCAGGGGGAGGGAGAGTGAGCACCGTCTCCACCACGCAGACACACTCCTATCTGCCCAGGAAGGTTCTTCCTCGTCTCAAGGACTGACTCGAGGCTGTTCCTAGGAGGCCCCAGCCATGTCCTCCCTCACCTCTGTCGCCCTGTCTCCACCAGCCCACATCCACACCAAAGACCCCAATTAAATCCCTTCAAGGAGCTCAGTGCATGGCCCGGGGACGAAGAGGAGATGACCAGAGCTGAAGGCGTCACACAGCATCCTCTCTGACCCAATGTGATGTGACACGTTGCCCCACATGTTCCAAGCACTTAAAGGGACAGCCCCCTCAAAGCAGGAGGTCCTTGTGCCTGTACCTTTCACTGGAGCCTCTACCTCTTTCCCTCCCTTTGCACTGAGCCCCCCAGATCCCAGATCCCTGGGTTGACCTATGCTTGTGTACTTCTGCCTGACCCCAGGCTTTCCCCAGGCTCTCCTCGCCACCCCCCTCCCTTCCAGGACACGCAGAAGGAAGTTCCTCTGGAAGAAACAGGCTGTAAGGGACATCTGTCTTGGCCTCTTGAATCCACCCCGAAATTCAAGCCAGTGTGATGTGTCTTGAGCCAGTGGCTGCCAAGGAGCTGCAAGAGTGGAAAAGGGTCTGTGATCTCTGTGTCTCTTCTTGTGGGGAGAATGAGGCAGAGGTGCCAGAAAATGTGTTTATGGCACATTATAATTATCAGAGTCCCTCGCTGTGGCCACAGCATTGGTTTTCTCCGGCGTCTTTAGTTTCCTGTCAGTGCTGTCATGTATGTGTGCACGTGTGTCTATGCACGTGTGCATGTGTGCACACACGTGTCCTTCCTCGGGTCCTGCAAAGCCTTCGAGTCATAACAATAACTCATCCTAGCCTGATGTCAAGGCTAATTTTCACTTCCCAGCTTGATGGCTTGATGCCGCAGGACGCTAGCTTTCTCCTCTGCCCAAGCCCTCCGTCGCCTTCACAAGCCAGTTGTGGTTGGAGCCAGCAGTGAGAACTCAGCTTCAGACAGCAGACTGCCCCAGGCCCAGACCAGAGGCGTTTCTGGGTAGCGGACGAAATCCTGGCTGACTGATATCCAGGGATTCCTCCGGCAAAGCAAACTTTGCTCAGGCAAGGCCATCAGAAGATAACAGAGAGAGCGCCACATGGGAAGGCATATGGGCCTTCTAATATAATAAATTGATTGCATGGAAATTTGCACAAGGGAATATTTTCCCTTTCTGAGCACATAGTTTGGCTACTTTAATGTTTTTTTGTTTTGTTTTGTTTTGAGAGAGAGAGCATAAGCAGGAGAGGGTCAGAGAGAGATGGAGACACAGAATCTGGAGCAGGCTCCAGGCTCTGAGCTAGCTGTCAGCACAGAGCCCGACGCGGGGCTTGAACTCACAGATCACGAGACCATGACCTGAGCCGAAGTCGAACGCTTAACTGACTGAGCCATACAGGTGCCCCTAGTTTGGCTACTTTAGGGCAGATAACAGAATGCGGGCCATCTCCCAGGCCACTCACTTTACTGGGCAGAAACTCAAATCCAGAGGGGTGAAGTGATTTTCCAAGGTCACACAGTGTGCTACTAGCAGGACCTGGGACAAGGCGTGAGCTCTAACCCCAGGCTAGCGCTGGGCTTGCCGCATGGGTGGTTTTCAAAGATTTTATTTTTGTAAGCAGGGAGTCCTTCTTTCTACTGATCAAATGAAACTGGACAAGATACAAAACAGATCACAGTTGTCCCCTATTGAACTTGAAGTGGCATGAGGCTCCCAGAATCCCACCTGCTTTACCTCTTGAGGCCCTTCTTGGAGGAGACCCCAAGGCTTCAGAACACTGAAAAAGTACACCACCAATGACAATGACAGGAAGACCCAGGACAAGTCAGCTTTCATAAGACTTCAGGCACTTTCTGGGGGATTTGCATCTATTAGCTCGTCGGATCTCCAGAAAGCCCTATGAGACTCTACATCCATGGGGCTGCAGATCTTTCCCAGAGATCTCTTTTCTACACAGCCTGACAAGCAGAGTCTCTTGGAACCTGCGATCTTGATGTGGGATCTTTGCTAGTTGAGGGTGACTTCTTGCACACACCCCATCCCCACCCGGATGGTCCTGTCCCAGTGGCCCGACTCATCCCCATTCTTTCCTACCCTTTGCATTTCATGTCACTGCCCCTTTCGCCAAGGATGTGGAGAAGGCATGGCCTTTTTAGCCTCACGGAGGCCACAGGCAGCCTTGTGATCTTCTCCAAAGGCAACCTGGTGGCCTGTGGGTTGGACACAGCCTGAAGATATATTCTGTTTGATGTCCACAGCTGTTCCAGTTACTATTACTGCCAAACAAATTCCTTCCAAGCAACCATTTCATTATGCTTCTAGATTCTGTGGGTCTCAGGAATTCAGAACCGGCCCAGAAAGAATGGCTACTTTCTGTTTCATGATGTAAGAGGTCGAAGTTGTTAAGATTGAAGGCAGCAGTCCAGGCGGTGCTGAGGAAGCTCTCTGGGGCAGGATCCCCAGCAACTCCCCCACCCCTAGGTGAGGTCATGGCATTAGGAGAGAAACACCTCCACTCCTCATCCCAGGAGCTGACAGAGGCCACAGAACGGAGCCGGTCTGTGATTCAGGGCCCGGTGTCTGCAGGACGGGTCTAGACAGGAGGATGAGGCCGGACAAGCACAGACAGCTGGCTGATTACAGAGGGCTGGGTGAGGAGAGGTGGAGAGAGGCGGGCTGGAAAACTGCAAACAGATGTGGTCTGGTTTCCCCGGCCCCGCCCCCACAGGTCGGCCCCGCCCCCACAGGTCGGCCCCGCCCCCCGCCGGTTTCCTTCCAAGAAATGACGACCAGGGACTAATTCTGAGGTGGCTTCTCTGACTTCCTACCATTCCCATCCGTTTTCTAGAGCCCTCCGGATCTTGCCTGCTCTTGGCCAAATCCCTTTACAAGACATGCCACTAAACAATGACAGAATTGCCAGCTGTATTTCAGTGTCATCCCTGGAGCCTTGAATTGGAGCAATAATCTTCTCTGCGGAAGAGCCGGTGGAATGGAAGCCGTCCGGGCCTGGGAGTCGGAACAGGCTGTCCAGTGAGGGGTCTCACGCGGGAGTGTGGGCAGCCCCCTTGGCCCGAGGAGCTCTCTGCAGGCCGGGGCACATGGCGTTTTGGCTGGTGCAGTCCTTGGCATTGGGGATATCACTGGGGGCCCCCGGCCCTGTCACTTTGGGCAGATCACCAGGCCTCTCTGTGTTTCAGCTCCTGCCTTTGTAAGAATGAGTTAATTTATGCAAAGTGCCTGTGAAAATGTTCGGCTGAGCGTGAGCTATTGTTCCCATGAACCCGTGTCCCTGCCTGTGTGTTTCTTCCATCTGGGGATGCACTGCTGTGTCCTAGCAGAAGTGCGGGACAGTGGTGCCTTGCCTCGTGATGGTGTGCGGTCCCCCCCATTCCAGGCACCGTGCCAGGCCCCAAAAAGCAGGTAGGTCCTGCCACTCCCTCTGCACTTACCCAGCAACGGCCACAGACGGAGAGAGGCGCCTGGAGTTCTGGTCATCAGCATCTGTGATTGATATTTTGCAGGTTGGTGGCGGGTGAGGGTTTTTCCTGACCTCAGGGAATGACTGTTATTTGGCTCTTACTGGGAGGTGGAAACAATTTAAGAAACGGGGAGGTTGGGGAGAAAGGGGAAAACAAGCATCCCAGAGCTGCCAATTTAATTCAGGGCCGGCTGGCAGTTTTCTGCGGAAAGCTGACAGCTGAGGGTGGCAGCGGAAGGAAGGGAGGCCCGAGGTCCGGGAGGTGCCTGGTCCTGGGACGCAGGCGGCCTGTGCGAGCCTCTTGAACCTCAGCCCTCCAAGTAAAACACACGCACTGGAACTGCCACGAGGGCTCGTTCCCCGGGGCTGTCATAACAGACTGCTGCAGGCTGCGTGGCAGAGACCAACAAAATTATATTCTCTCCCGTTCTGGTGGCTGGAAGTCCAAAACCAAGGTGTCGGCAGGACCACACTCCCTCTGAAGGCTCGAGGGGAGACTCCTCCCTTGCCTCTCCCCGCTTCTGGTGGCCCCCTTGGCTAACAGATGGACGGTTCTGATCTCTGTGTCTGTGTTCACATTGTCTTCTCTCTGTGTGTCTCCATGTCCTCTCCTCTTTTTTTTTTTAAGTTTTTTAATGTTTATTTTGAGAGAGAGGGAGAGATAGAGCACGAGCAGGGGAGGGGCAGAGAGAGACACACAGAACACAAAGCAGGCTCCAGGCTCTGAGCTGTCAGAGCTCGAACTCACAAACCGCGAGATCATGACCTGAGCCGAAGCCGGATACCCAACTGACTGAGCCACCCAGGCGCCCCTGCTTTTTACGTACTTAAATGATTCAGAAAGACTAAAAACCAGAATGATATCCCATTAAACGTGAAAATTATATAGAATTCGAATCTCAGTGTCCATAAACAAAACTTGATTGGAACACAGCCTCACAGTCATTCAGGTACCGTCTTTGGCTGCTTCATTGCGAGGACAGGCTCCACGTACCCCGAAAAGCCTGAGATATTTACCATCTTGCCCTTTAGGGAAAACGTTTGTCCACCCCTGTGAACATCGGTATCCGGAAACAACGTTACCTGCCTGGCCTGCGTCCACCCAGAACGCGGAGGCTCCGGGAGCATCCAGTGGTGTCTGAGCACCTCCCCCCACCCCCACTGCAGGCTGCTTGGTGGTTACAAGGGTGGGGGCGGACAGTGAAGCCAGGCAGGTCTGGGGTCCAGCTCTGGCGCTGGCACTTACCCGGCAGGTCCCCTCCCCTTTCCGTGTCTATGTGTCCTTCTCTGATAAATGGGGAGGAGGTGAAATTCCTGCACCACGGGGCTGCTGTGCGGATTAACTAGGTACTGCATGGTGCGGGGTGTGGTTTGTGGCCAACAAAGATCAGCTGCTGTCATTGTCCTGCAGCTCAGATGGCACAGGAGATGGCAGGCAACAGAAAGTCAAAGAGCTTTCAAACTCTCGAATACCCCAGAAACTCCCACCTGTTCTGGTGGAAGCTCCAGCATGCCTCAGGAGGCCAAATTCTACCCTATCAACAGCCAGAAAAGAGTAAGAGGGGAACTCTATGAGGACGTTGACATCAGAAGACACATACGTCTGTGCTGTGGGCCCACCGGCAGCCACGTGACCTTCCTGTTGCCCTCGCTCTGCTCTGGGCCCCCAGGGGAGGCTGACCCTCATGGACTGCCCCCTAGTGCCTTCGGACTTTCCCACTGAATTTGGACCATCAGAAGCCCAGGCAGGAGACCGGAGGACGGAAGGAGAGCCAGGCCCAGTGTGGGAGATGGTGCTTCTCCGCCTCCAGACTGGCCTCCGGGTGGTATCTGGCTCTCCATCCAGCCTTCTCTGTCTGTGGGTTCCAGTAACTTCCTCCTCCGATTGTCCTTTCAGGCCTGGGGTAGGGGCCGCTGTTCCTTGCCTTGGGTCCTGTGGTGTTCTGTGTAGTCCCTTGGCACTTGATCACCACCATATGGAACTTTCCTCAAATGGTCCGGCTCGGAGTGTTTTCCGGTGTGACTGATAGGCTCTGAAAGGCAGGCTTAGCCCTTCTCCCAAGGACCCCCACCTCCCCCCACCTCCCCCCATCAAATTTCAAAGATCAGAAGTTTTCTACTGATGCGATTTCCAGCCAGGATGATCCTCAGGCAGGTAGAGCACATTTTTATCAAGGGATTGGAAATCAGGATGGATCGGGCCAGAATTGTGCCCAAACCCAGAAGCTCTTAGCGGATTCCACCTAAGTGTCACTGTATCCCTGGACAGTAGCAGTAATTTCTTGCATGTGCCGAATGGCGTTATGGCTTACAAATTGAGTTTTCATGTAATCTCCCTTCTGATTCCACACACCTTTCGGTGGGGGGGGATACAGCGCCGCTTTCAGCATCCCCTATTTTCTCGAAAAGGACACCAAGGTTCCAGAAGGTTTTGTAGGAGCACCCGCGTCTGGTGTGGAGTTAGGATTTGTGGCAGCGAACAAAAATAGAGGATGCCCAGTTAACTCTGAAGTTCAGGTCACAACAAATTATGCGGTGTGGGATAAACACATTCCATGCGAGTTTTGGTTTGTGTTTTATCCAGCGACCCTAACTTGAACCCAGTTTCCTCTGTTCCTATGGCCAAGGCCTGGGTTTTGTGCTACATCAACTATGCTGACCAACAAGATTCCTGAAGACAGCCTAGAACCGGCCCGGATTTCCCCCAAGTTTCTACCCAGTGTCACAAACAGTGGGTCAGTGTCGGGGAGTCTGAGCAGAGACGGGGGTAGGATCTCTGTATAGGGAGAGAGCCTATACAGAGGAGTATGTGTTTCTTGTTCTCCTAGGCACCTGTTAACAAGATGGGCTCCATCAGAACGGTCTTGATAGAGCAGTGTCCTGTAGCTATTAATGCAAGTGTCCCCGGACTGAGGACAGCACACCCTCAAGTGTCAGGACATTGAGTCTGAGGCAGGAATAAGAGGGAAGAGCTTCCCTCTGGATCTGGGGTCACAGTGTCCTATCCTGGCCGTAGTGGAACCGAGTGGAAGACACAGCCCTGGAAGAAACTGGACTCCTTGGTGGTTCCATGCCAACCCCCTAGTCCCAAATCACAGTTCGTGTCCAGGAGATGGTCCCTTCCGTTCTCCCAGACCTTCAACATGGCAGCCTAAGGGCCCAGCTGCAGGAGGGACTGGAGCCTGGGCCCTGCCCGGCTGTCAGGTGTCACTCATCAGTAGGAGTGTGGGGACCAGATGATTCGGAAGCACAGTGAGGGGGCGCCTGGGTGGCTAAGTAGGTTAAGCATCTGACTCTTGATTTCGCCTCCAGTCGTGATCTCATGGTTCATGGGGTGGAGCCCCACGTGGGGCTCTGCACTGACAGTGAGGAGCCTGCTTGGGATTCTCTCTCTCTCTCAAATAAACATTAAAAAAAAGAAAGTGAAAGGGAGCATTGTTAATGGGTGTAAAGCAGGACCCTACTCATCTCAACCCTTCAAAGCCATGTTGCTGAGGGCAGTTGGGGCAGAGGAGAGGTGCGGCCGGCCCACCCCCAGAGCCCTGCAGCGCCATGTGTAATGCAGGTCAAGAGGAGGGACCTTCCTGCTCAGTCGGGCTGGTCCTGGATGGGGCCCATGTCTGTGCAGCCAGCCTTCAGGGCTGCGGATTCCAGAAGGATCATGCGGAGGGTCATCTGGGGTACCCCTTCCCTGGCTGAAGCTCTCCCTGAGTAGTAATAAAACTCCAACCCAGTGAGCCTGGTTGACTTGGATGGTCAATGTTGGGAGGAAAGGGAGCCAAACACTAGTTATTTCTGTTCCATTCCTATGTCCCTGCTTGGCTTTGGAGCCATTGGCTTGACAGAGCTCCAACAGCCCCCAAGAGGGAAGTGGTAAGGTCTCCTGGATTTTCTTGAGGAAAGGGCTGGCGTTCGAGAAGGGCAGGTGCAGAATGTGCTGGGGACCTTGGGGGTAGTGGTGGGCGCAGCCCATCGTGGGTCTGCTGGAGTCAACCTGGAGCAGATACCTCAGGCTCACCCAAATCTTGTTCCCCCCTACCTTCCTGCACCACACCTTACCAGAACACCCTTCACAACCCGTAACCTCCAGAGCCCGCTGTTTCAGGGCCTCTTCTCTGCCAGAAACCAGGATGCTGAAAAGAAAGAGAGAAGCTGCATTCTGTACTTGACTGCAGCCAAGCCCCACCAAAGTGCTTTGTCAGTAAGATGAGGAAATCGGAAAAAATGCAGCTCTGAAAGTTCTGGAGAGAGAAGCTGGGATAGGGGGCTGGTTGGGGGCGGGGGACATCTCCGGAGGTCACCTCTGTCCAAGAGGTTATATCCCTACACTTTATTCGAGGAGTCTGATGCTGGAAGAGGTGAACGTTGCACCTGTTCCATGGATGACGTAGTGGAAGCTGGTAAAGGTTGAGCTCAAGTTCAAGTTTAAGCTGAAATTTCTGGGAACCCAGGGCTGCCAACCCCGTGCTTTCTTTAGCTAACCTCCCCAAACCAAAGTGCTTTTCCCATTTAGTCACTCTGAGAGCTTTAGGAAACTCCACGGAGTGCTGACATTTTCGAGGTGAGGTTATCTTTGCTCAGGAGAAAGCAGAACTAGGCATAATCGAAGCCAGTATACGGCCTCACACCATGTCTCCGGCTTTGGAAAATACCTTTCCTTCCCCCCCCCTTTCTTCTTACCAGATTTACCTCCCTCGTTTTTTGAGCAGATGGAGGTAGGCATTGCTTTTTAAAAAATTTTTTTAATGTTTATTTATATTTGAGAGAGAGAGAGAGAGAGAGAGAGAGAGAGAGAGAGAGAGAGAATGAGTGGGGGAGGGGTAGAGAGAGAGAGAGGGAGACATAGAATCCGAAGCAGGCTCCAGGCTCTGAGCTGTCAGCACAGAGCCAGACACGGGGCTCAAACTCACAGATTGTGAGATAGTGACCTGAGCCGAAGTTGGACATATAGCCAATTGAGCCCCCCAGGTGCCTCGGCATTGTTTTGTTTTGTTTTTTTAATTTTTTATGTCTTTATTTTATTGTGAGAGACAGAGACAGAGAGTGAGTGAGGGAGAGGCAGAGAGAGAGGGAGACACAGAATCCGAAGCAGGCTCCAGGCTCTAAGCTGTCAGCACAGAGCCCCACACAGGGCTTGAACTCACGAACTGCAAGATCATGATCTGAGCCGAAGTCGGACGCTCAACTGACTGAGCCACCAGGCGCCCCAGCATTGTTTTTGATAATGGGGCTGGAGACAGCGAAATTCCCCACTCACCAGCTATGGTTAGTGAAAGCCAGTCTGGGATTCAAAATGAATGAGGAAGAATTTGGGAATTAAAGATTACAGTGAGACGTCTCCTGGGTCTAGAATAAACAGGCCACCAAGAAAGTCATGCTTTTTTGGTGCTCAAAGCCCTTCTTTTCAAATGTGACTGCAGTTTGTGGAACGCCTCCCACGGTATTACCATCTACACGAACAACCTCATCAGTGAAGTTGCATCTAATGTGGGGGTGGGGTCCAAATTACGTGTAAGATAAAGATTATGTGTAGTCCAAATGACCTTTGAAAATCCCTTAATCACCTTGAACATTGGTCATGAAGTTCAGTGCACATGGTTTGTGCTGTAATATACATGGAATCAGTCACATCTGACTTCCACTTAAGCAACTAGCCATAGTAACGGATTCTGTGTATTTTCTCACAAAACAGAAAAAACCACAATCCCCAGAGGTCAGAAGGCTAAAAATGAGCTGCTTTCTGTGATGCCCATATATTTCAGCTCCTACTGAATCAAGTTGTATGTTTAATGAATCAATTGTCACTGTTCCCAAATTGTTTATGCCAGTTGTACTTTTTATAGTAATTCCATAATTTATTAAAAATTTTTTTTTGTTTATTAAATTTTGAGACACAGAGAGAGACAGAGGGGAGTTGGGGAGGGGCAGAAAGAAAGGGAGACAGTATCTGAAGCAGGCTCCAGGCTCTGAACTGTTAGCACAGAGCCCCACACAGGGCTTGAACTCACGAACTGCAAGATCATGATCTGAGCCGATGTCAAATGCTTAACCAACTGAGCCACCCAGGCGCCCCATAATTCCATAATTTAATTAAATATGATGGAATGGCTAAGAGTGCAAAAGAATAGTTACTTCTTTGAAAATTGCACTCAATGCTTTGATAAAAGAAAGGGGCAAAATTAAAAGGGTGTGCTGCATTAGTTGTGGACGAGAACTGTAGAAAAGTTAGGGAAAGAAGGATAAAATCTAGGATTCTGCTTTTATATCAATCTGCACTTTCTACCAGAGATTCTCTGTAGTCACCTGTCTCTCCAGTTTTGGGGGCAGTGGCTTGCCCTGGAAATTCGCGTCTCTTACAAGGAGCTCTTCATGATGTTTCTTCTTTGGTCTGTTTACTTTTCACTTGTAGAAATGGAATGGCAACTTCCAATCTCCCTATACGCGGAACTGGAAACTCCAAGTCCTCAACCCATAACTTCTATACCCTTTTGCTTTATTTTAGTTTTCATTTATTTATTAAATGGTTATTTATTTTTGAGAGAGAGTGAGCGTGAGTGGGTGAGGAGCAGAGAGAGAAAGAGGATCTCAGGCAGGCTCCCCACTGTCAGCACAGAGCCCGATGTGGGGCTCAGACTCACCAACTGCGAGATCATGAGCTGAGCGGAAATCAAGAGTCTGACGCTTCACCAACTGAGCCACCCAGGTGCCCCCTTTTGCCTTATTTTAAAGAAACAGACACGGGATGCCTGGGTGGCTCAGTCGGTTAAGCCTCTGACTTCAGCTCAGGTCAGATCTCACATTTGTGGGTTCAAGCCCCCCGTCAGGCTCTGTGCAGACAGCTAGCTCAGAGCCTGGAGCCTGCTTTTGGTTCTGTGTCTTCTTCTCTCTCTGCCCCTCCCCCTCTCATGCTCTGTCTCTCTCTGTATCAAAAATAAATAAAACATTAAAAAAGTTAAAAAATAAATAAAGAAACAGATGTGAATTCACTGCCCATGCGCGATGGCTGTGATCTATGTAAGAAAGACAGAGTGCTGGAAACTTGGAGATCATGCTGAAAAAAGAAAAACGCCATAACCCAACATTAACAGATTGGTGAATGAATTTACATTTGTGTTTTAAGTAAAAATAAAGTGTCTACGAGTATATTTTTGTATACTTTAAATTTCCTGCTTTAATTGTGTTGAGCCGAACAGCCTCTTGTGTGAATGTCTGATGGACGTTATACAGTAATGCAGACTATTTAAGTAAGCGTATTCATCGAGTGGCATAACATGAACAGTTAAAATCATTTTCCTTTCATTCTCTTTCTCCTGTTTGAATCTGACTAACTATATGTGAGAGAAATGTGGCATCATGTAAATACCACCATGTTCATAAATTCAGAGATGCAAGCCCTACTCCAAACCTGGCTGGATGAACTAGGTTAGTTCCACCAAGCACCCCAGGAGTTCTTACTGCATCAATTTTAGGGGCTGGGGTGCTGGGTGGGTAGGAATTAAAATGAACACAGCGGTGGGGGAGGCACCTGGGTGGCTCAGTTGTTTAAGCATCTGACTTCAATTCTGATCATGATCTTCATAACCGTGAGGATCATGAGTTCGAGCCCTGTATCAGGCTCTCTGCTGTTAGTACGGAGTCCACTTTGGATCCTCTGTCTCCCTCTCTCTCTGTACCTCCCCCAGCTTGCATGCACGCACACACACACACACACACACACACACTCTCTCTCTCTCTCTCTCTCTCTCACTAAATAAATAAATAAACAGTAAAAAAAGAAATTGGGGCACCTGGGTGTCTTAGTCGGTTAAGCCTCCAACTTTGGCTCAGGTCATGATCTCACGGTTCGTGGGTTCGAGCCCCGCGTCGGCTTCTGTGCTGACAGCTCAGAGCCTGGAGCCTGCTTCTGATTCTGTGTCTCCCTCTCTCTCTGCCCCTTCCCCACTCATGCTCTGTTTCTCTCTGTCTCAATAATAAATAAACATTAAAAAAAAAATAAAATGAACAGGGCAAGGAACTTGCCTTCAAATGCCACAGAGGCAGCACAAGGCCCTAGAGCAGACTGCTTTAGAGCAAACTCCGGCTTTTCCAGTTCTCAAGGGCGAGCCACTTAAATTGTCCCTGATCCAGCTTCTCTCCTGAAGGTGTTGTCATGAGGATTCCGTGAGTTCATCAATGGAAAGTGACAACAGCTTTGTCAGAGGGTAAAGGCCACACAAGTGTCAGCTATTGTCATTACTAGTATTATCCACAATACCCTTTGGCCTCTAATCCGGGGTAATCCGAGTGGCTCTTGCCCTAAAAGTGTAAAAGGGGGGTGTGTGGGTGGCTCAGTCTGTTAAGCGTCTGACTTCAGTTCAGGTCATGATCTCTCACAGTTTGTGGGTTCGAGCCCCGCATCCAGCTCTGTGCTGACAGCTAGCTCAGAGCCTGGAGCCTGTTTCGGAGTTTGTATATCCCTCTCTCTGACCCTCCCCTGCTTGCGCTGTGTCTTTCTGTCTCTCAAAAAAAAAAAAAAAAAATTAAAAGTGTAAAAGAAACAAACATCTTGAACATGATAGAGGTAGGGGTCTCCACTTATTTCCCAGGAAGGAGAAGAATAAATGTTGCTTCAGATCTCCAAAAAAAAAAGTTTATTTATAAAATACCGACACGTTTGACAGGCCATGGGACATCGCGTGGTATATATTTCAAATCAATTTCCTCCTTACCTTTCATTTAAAAAATAAACCTGCTAACAAGCTATATGACATATAGATATATATTTTTTCTTACAGAGACACCGGCCACGATGAATATTCTCCCCACAATTTTTCTTTATAGCTTTTAAATCAAAAAAATAAAGATTTGTGTTGGTTTTTGTTTTCGGAGTCTATGTGTGTAAAGAAAGGTAACACGTTTAAATGCTTTTGGTTATTCTTTCGGAAACGGAGAGAAGGGGGTGGTCCCAAGAGGGCATCTGTGCTCCGGGTGGTGGCCAGGGTCGCCCCTGGGCAGGACCAGGCAGAGGCACTCAGATCAGGTGGCGGCTGCTTCTGGGGGCAGGTTCCCCCAGCCCCTCCTGTGCTCTAGCCCCTCACACCGTGTGCAGCACGGAAAGAGAGGGTAAGCCCCTGCCCAGAGTGGGCTCTGGGAGGCTCTGGCACCTTTGAAAGCTCTGCCCAGGGAGGTGCGGGCAGAGACGGAAGGCCTCGAGACAGCGTGCTCTGGGCGGGGCGGCCACGAGCGTCCATGTTTCCTCAGAATTGGGGCAGTGTCAGGCGAGGGGGACAGGACGGGCGGCCTGGGTTTGCAAACTCCCTGGGGCCCCGGGAGAAAGGTGCTCTGGAAGCCGAGCAGCGTTTTGGTTCTTCTTGGCAGTCGGGGTGCGGAGCCCTGTGCACGCTGGGGGCGTGACCACGAGGGGGAAAGGGTGGTGCCGGCGTGCCCAGCGTGGGCGGCTGGGTGCAACGCCAGATCTCCTGAGGGCCTGACGAGGCAGAGCCAAAGGACACAGAGGTGTCCCGGTCTGAACCTGCTTCTGCTGGTCACACAGACAGGGGCCCTGGCCTCGTCGGCCCAGGAGGCCGCAGGTCGGGGAGGTTCCCTGTTACCCACGGGCAGTGCCCGGCACATCCCTCTAATGCGAGCGGGCGTCTGATCAGGGGTCGGGAGCCTCCAGTGCCCCGGCAGATATGTAAACGAGAAGGTGGAGGTGTCCTCTTAGAGACCTAGAGCTCCATGACGGAGACCTGGGCTTCCAGCTGTGGATGGGGCAGTGGGGCAACATTTGGGGTGGGCGGACATGAACTAGCGGCTGCGCGTTCACGTCGGGCACAGCCTGCCTTCCCGCCACAGGGTGTCCTCACCCTCTCAGACTCCCCCACCGGCTGCCTGTGCCTCACAAAGGACAGAAAAGCAACCGGAAGGAATTGCAAGCCTCTTTGCGGACACACATCCGTGCACATCTGTGTGTGCGCGTGCGTGAGCCTAGGCGTGCACGGCACTGGGCACTGTGCTGACCGTGCAGGGGCGTGTCAGTGTGGGGGCGGATGGGCCCGTGGGGAGGGGGAGGGCGCACATCCGGGGCACTAGGCAGTCTGCGAAAGGCAAAGGAAATCTGGCCTCGTGTGCAGTACGCGCGCGCACGCACACATGAACGCACACACGTGCACACACACACACACACACACACACGGCTTCACACGTCCTGTTTCTCCCCCCACCCCCACCCCCAGATCCCTCACTGGGCTGGGCTCAATGAATTCCCTAATGCAAACTGGGAACTTCCATAAATGGCTAAACACAGCAGATAAGGAAAAGGATGAAATTGTTAAAAAAAGAGGAGATGAAGAGGAGGAAGCCGGGAGATCACAGCGGGGTGGCTGCACACGTGGGGATGCCAGGCGGGTACAGGGCAGGCCTCAGACCTCAAGCCTGTGTCCTCATGGGGCGGGGAGGGGGCCCACTGGCTTCCTCCGCGAGATACTCTGGTGGAGAAATCGACGTCTGGGGCCCGTCTGCTCAGACGGTTGCCAGTGTTCCCAAGGGTCTGGGAGGCGTGTCCTTCCCTCAGGCCCCCTACCCTGCTCCCATGCCCCTCACCTGAGTGGGGGGGGGGTGCTGGGGCCAGGTGCTTGCTTCCCAAGTCCCCCTCTCAAACTCCCCTGTTTTCCTCACCCCCCAAACGGGGCCTGCATTCGGCACCCCCAGAGAGCCCTGCCCCAGAAAGGGGCCCCACGCTGAACCCAACGTGTCCCTGCTCCCTGCTGGACCACCTCCTCCCCCACGGGCCGCTGCCCCCTCCCCCCCAAACCATGAGGCTGGGGCTGAGGGCACTCAGGAGCTGGGCAGAACGGTTCCTTCCTCAATCCCTTCATCCTGCGGCTGAAAGGAAGATTCAGGCCACTACAAGCGGCTTTGTAAAAGAACATTCCACGGAGCAGGCCATGTGTGTGTAAGAGCTTTGCTTCCTGTCCGCTATTCTTGTATTCTTGTCTTTGGTCCCATCTGACCTGCTCCTCCGGGCTGGCCTGGCCAGAAATCTTGGGAGCTGTGTCCAATTTGGACCGGGCGCCTGCTCGCCACCCCCCCCCCCAAGGCGAGCCTGGAAGACACGCCCTGGGGGCGGGTCTTTGACCCCCTTGTAAACCAGGTGCTGGGCAGTCGGGATGCACTCTGGGAGCTCTGGCCTCTAGACCAACGGCTTGGCCCACCCCTCTGGGCCTCCAGGCCTCTGTGCCCCTGTGCTTGCGAGTGGGGTGTGTTTTAGACGTGGATCGCTCTGGGTTGAGAGCGACAGGGACACATAACTGGAAGGGAGTGCCTCACGTGGCTAGGACCCAAAGGGATTCCTCGTGGAGAGGTTCCTTAGACCCTTCTTGCAAGTGCAGGGGGGGACGTGTGTGTGTGTCTCAGTCTCAGGAGGAAGGGGTCTGTCCAGGCACAGGGGTGTGTCTGCCTAGACGGCCATCCCTCACCCCTTCCTGCCTCACCAGCTCCATATACACAGAACTTGCATATCTAAGCGCCTTCCGGTTTCCCTCTTCCTTTAAGGAGGGCGTGAGTGGTACCTAAATTGGAAGGAAGAGGGAAGTTAAGCTTCCTTCTCACATTCCTGACTTCCTGCATCATGCCCAGTTGTCCCAGTGAGGCCTGGCCGGCGCCCTACACCTCTGTTCCCCACGGTTCACCGCTCCTGGTCTGTGCTCGGGAAAGTGAATTCAAGTCAAGCAATTTCTGGGTTCGGGGTGGTGTGGGGTCCTCTTCCTCAGAGTCACGATGAAAAGAGAATGTAAGAAACAAGAAACTCGCTAGGCAGACTCTCACCCCTTAGTTGTTTTCCTTTTTCTAAATAAACCAAGTGCTTGGTGGAGAAGTTGAACAAGGGACAGAAGTGTGAGGGGCAGGCCAGGGGGATGGACGGGGTCCCCAGAGGCCCATCAGGGATGTAGGGGGAGGGGTGGGGTGGGTGTGGGGAGGACGGTGCGGAGAGAGAACGTGAGCTTTGCCCTCAGTGCCGCCCAGCCTCGCACAGTATCATCCAGCAGTAGGCCCAGGGCCCCAGCACCGGCAGACAAGGCAGCTGTCAGGACTTCCAGAAGCTTCTCACCCCCTTGGCACACTGCCTTCCAGCTCTCCAGGCTTTCTCTCCCTCCCTCCCTCCCTCCCTGCAGCCCTGACTCTGCTCTGCGCAGCCTGTAAAGGAGCAGCGAACCCCACCAACTGTCGGCCACACACACACACACACACACACACACACACACCCCGCCACCTCCGGTGGTCTTCTCCTCCTTCTCAACACCGTCTTTGCTGGCCCTGGAATCTCTGGAAAAATAAACTCAGGAGGTGAAAAGTTGACTTGGTTTCTTGGTGTTTTTGTTTTCCGGCAGGCAGTGCAGGGAGGGGCGGATGGGGAGTTTGGTGCTATTTTGTTTTGTTTTTCTTTCTTTTCCCCCTTCCGACGTCAAACGAACGATGAAAATCCTGCTATAGGAGCCCGAGGGCCAGGGGTGAGGCTGCTGGGGGGCCGGTAGAGGGTGCTCTGCTGACTCGGGGGGTTCAGGGGGTTTTGGGGCGTTGGGGTCCGACTGGCCTTGGGCCGGAAGAGGCCGCCCTGCTGGGCGCTGCCGCTGTTGGCCATGGTGGCGTGGTCCGGCTCGCCCGAGTCGCTCTCCGTGTAACTGTAGGCCTGGGCCCGCGAGATCCCCTTCTGCTGCCTCCGCCACGAGTTGTAGTAAGTGGGGTCGCTGATGTAGTGATTGACGAAAGAGTGGGCCTTCTGGTGGCTCGGGTCGGTCTCGTACTCGCTGTCACTTCCCTGGGAGGACAGAGAATCGAGGAGTCAGGGGTCCCGCGGGGACGGGTCCCTGTGCTCAGGGCTGCAAGGCGCCAGGTGCCCTGCCTGGTCTGAATCTCCCAAGCCCCGGACTGTGGCCACCTCTGCCCCCCTCACTGCCAAGGGGGCCTCCTTGCCTTGGCAGCAGACCGTGGTGTTGGCACACAGCCTCATAGGGACCTGATGTGGATCAGGAGACCTGAGTTCTAGTTCTTTTAAATTGAGGGGAACTTCACAGCACATGTCTTAAAGCGTTAAGATTCAATGGCTTTCCGTACATTCACAGTGTTGGGCATTACTCTGCGTGGTTCCAAAACATCTCCATCACCCTGGACCCATGGGCGGTCATTCCCCGTTCCTTCCCCGCCCCCTCTCCTAATAACCACTGATCTGCTTTCTATTTCCGTGGGTCCACCTACTTGGGACGTTTTCTATGGGTGGGATCCTATAACATGTCCCTGGTGTGTGGCTGGCTTCTTCTGCTTAGTATATAATCTTTTGGGGGGTCCAGTTCATGCCTTTTCATTTTCTGTGTTTCTGATGCTTTGACATGTGGGGTCTTGCTGACTCTGGAGGGGCTACGGCTCCAGGGGCTGGTCAATTTTTGGAGCTAGAGAATGCTCTTTCGTCACCATCCCCTGTCCCTAATCACCCCAGAGCCGGGTACCAGGGACAGCCCCGTGCCCCAGAGCCCACTGAATTGATTCATACTAGCCTAAGCCTGTCCCCTGAGGACCCTGGTCTTTCCTGAAAGGTGTGATGTGCCCCCTCTTCTTGGGGACTGTGAGTAATTCATTTTTTCAAGGGCAGTCATCTCCTGATCTCCTGGCCTTGCTGTACCTGAACAGTAACCAAGCCTGCGTGTTAGAACAGATGTTCATGCAGGAGGTACTGAGTTCCAATCTCGCTCTACCTCTGACTTACTGTGTCGCTGGGGACAGAGCCAGGGCAGACTTGTAGAGGCTCCTGGCACTGGAGGGGCGCTGGTGCTCAGCCACGTGTGATCCAGAGTAAAAGCCAACACCCAGTTATAGAATGAGCATGAGAAAAAAATCAACAAAAGCTCTGAATTTCACACGACGATTACCCTGTAGGCTTCCCTGATAAATACAAAATATTCTATTTGTCTTAAAACTGTCCATAACTTTGGTGTTTTCATATTGGCTCCAGCTGTCTAAGGCGGGGTGGGGGCGGGGGACCGGCTTGAGACAAAAGTCAGGCTGGGTTGGGAAGTAAAACAGCGTTGGCTGGTTCGGATCTGGATCTGAATCTGAATCGCAGAGCTAAAAATATCATGTGCCCCTCCCCCACCCCAGGCTCCCAGCAATGTTTTGAGAACGAAGAAGAAGAGGACAGATGGGAACACGCTTAGAACTCTCTGGAGGAGATGCGATCTGATTTTAGTGAACGGCTCAGAAGGCCGCACTCAAGTTGCCACGTCCCCGCCCAGCTGATACATGGAGGCAGTCAAGTTTATAACATGCTCTGGGTCAGGCTGCCCCAAGAAAACCCAGTGAACCCAACACCCATGAGTTCACGATGATTAGCTATGTCCCGCATTCCAGGTAGAGCAAACGGAGAGTTGTTGACCTTGGGGTATGAGCTACGGGGAGGGTAACGTCCACTTGCTCCCTGGAACCCCCAAGCCCTGCGTGGCATCCAGGCCCTCACGAGAAAGAGCTACGATGCACAGAACCATAGCGATGCCAGGAGCGGGAGCAGGTGCTCTGTCAGGGGACGGTACCGAACGTTCACACCTCGGTGCTGGCGCTGCAATCGGCCGGTGAGCACAGAGAACTCCAGGGCAGAGGGGGTGAGGGTCTGCCCCAAGAAGTGCGCTGGGGGACTCAGTCTGCCTGATTTTCCGAAACCCACACATGCTCTGAACGACCCCGCTTCTGCCTGGAGGTCACGAGATGGGAATCAGAGCCCCTCTAACCTCCCATGGGGATTGCATACGCCCTAGTCCATCTGCAGATCTGTGTTGTCTGGCCCTTCCTCTCCCCCTCCTCACCCTTCTGCAGTCCTGGCTGCTCTCCTTACCACCTCCCTGCACACACTCCCAGGACCTCAGTCCTCTTGGCGGCAGAACTGGCTGCCGGAGACAATGGAAAGTCCCTCGTTGTCCCCATGACGCAGAGCAGCGCGATACAAGCCCCTTTCTTTGCCTACTGCCCAGCTGCCGGCCCAGGAGGGAACAAAGGGGCCATACAGACAGGGGCTCCATATGCCAGGAGTGGGGAGGGGGCGGAGGGCTGGGTACCTGATGCCTGGGGCCATGGTGAAGTGGCCCAGAGGCTGGAGAAATCTGAGCAAGGTGTGGCGGGTGCCACGGGGCAGGGGGCTGGGGGGCTCTGGTCCAGGAGCAGCGAGGGCCTGAAAGTGTTGGGGGGTGGGAGGGGGCCCCCCCACTTCTCCCTATAGGGCAAGTCTCCCCCGCAGAGCTCCAACCAACGGGCTTGAATAGTTGTTAGCATCGTTGCTAGAGGTTCTGGAACTCTGGCTAGCCCCAGAAGGGAGCTTCCGTCACTGCAGTCCCACGCCAGTGTGAATGAGTCTCTGGGAGGTGACTGTGGCATGGAGAAGTTCCGACTCTGTCCCTTGCTATCTAGGTTACGTCTGGCCGCATCACTTGGCCTCAGCATCCTTGTCTGCAAAAATGGGTAAATGCCTGCAGTTCACAGGGTGAAATGATGGAACTCTAAAAGGTGTTACTGGGGAGACAGTGAGGTGGGTCTGGGTGGAAAGACCTGGAAGCCCTCCAGGAGGGATCAGAAGGAGCAGGGGTAGTGGAGGCTGACTCAATGCTCAGGCAGCTGGCAAGGAAAGAATGTTCAGCTCCTGTCCCCCAGAGTGAAGCCTCACTAGAGTGGGGACGGGCCTCTCCGGCCCTACTGGGGGCCCAGACCCCAGAGCCCATTCGTGCAAATCATCACGGTCCAACAGCTGGCTACCAAGGGCTGAGCACCTACGTGTGCCTGACACTGTGGGGCGGTTTTCCCCATGGGGATGGAAAAGCCTTGGGAGCAAGAGCAGCAGGGTTGGGGGAGGGGAGGCGGGGCAGGGGGCTGGAGGTGCGCCTGCCCCGCCCCCAGCTCTCGGAGGCCAGAGGGGGCGGTGTTTGCATTTGCGACCACTCGCTCTCCGGCTTCCATCTCCTGGAACATCTGTTTCTTTT
>PJEM01008486.1:0-19126 GCA_004023845.1 Helogale parvula | reverse complement strand
GGGAGCCTAGGGAGGGGCGCAGGGAGGGGGCCCCGCGGGGAGGGGCGACCCCGGGGAAGAGCGGCCACAAAAGAAAGGGAGGCAGAGGAGAGCCAGCACAGCGCAGGGCGATCTAGTCCGTGCTGAGAGCCGGGGGCCAGGCAGGGGGCCCTCATCTTGTTGAATCTCCCCAAGTCTGGCGGGACTGTGTTGCCCCAGGGGGTCCCCAGTGCGTCGCCTCCGGAGTCTGGAGGCTGGAGCCGCCCCCTTGTCTGTGGCCCAGGGGCTCTCTGCGCCCGTCCAGGCTGAGGCCAGCCCTGCATCAGTCCCTTGGCCGCCCTTCCCCTGAGGCAGGGGACCTCTCCGGGGCGTCAGAGGCGGGGGGATGTGCTAAGTGCCTCTGTCCCTAGAAGCCCCCACGAGGCACAGTTTTGTCAGGCATCTGGGCTTCTTATACTAAAACAGCTAGAAATCTTTCAGGAATGTCCTTTTATTTTTTTTAAACATTTATTTATTTTTGAGAGAGACAAAGAATTCAAGTGGTAGAAGGCAGAGGGAGAGAGAGAGAGAGAGAGAGAGAGAGAGAGAGAATCCCAAGCAGGCTCCGCACTGTCAGCACAGAGCCCGATTCGGGCCCGATGCGGGGCTTGAACCCGGGAACCGTGAGATCATGACCTGAGTTGAAATCAAGAGTCAGATGCCCCTCCCAGGAGTGTCTTTTTAAAAATGTCAGCTCAGGGGGGCCTGCGGCAGTGGGGACTTGCCTGCACGTCCAAGCTCTGTGACCAAGGGCACACTGCTTGGCCTCTCCGAGCCTCAGTTTCCCCAACTGTTAACTGGGAATCTCTTAGACTCACGGCGCAACTCAACGGACAAGACGTGAACACCGATAAAAGACTGGAGACGCTCAGACACTCAGAGGGAGGGGGTGTCAGAACCGCCCCCCCAAACGCACACCGACGAACTTGCCCTGCTCCTCCCTTCTCTGCACCACCCAGTCCTGGTCACAGGTCAAGGCCCAGCTGAAAGGCCACCTCCTCCAGGTGGCCCTCAGTGAGCCTCCAGGAGGGTGTGACCTTCCCCCAAGATTCCTCAGAGGGCAGCACCCCAGGAGACAGGAAGCCTTTTGTTTCCCATTTTCCTCCTGAAAATTACGGCGGGGCTCCGTGAAATTTTAATAAATGAAAACACGCGTTTCTTTGAAACACATGGTCTTCCCTAACAGATCATAACGCCGCATAATGCAAACATTCCTGAGAGTCAGTCCCGCACCCCACCAGAGCCGCCATGCGGAGACCCTGCCTGGTGGTTTAGTGGGTGCAGAAGAAAGAGGTGTTGAATAAATGAAGCAAAGAAGGAATGAATGGGCTCCAAGGAAGACAAAACCAGCAAGATGGCACCCAGGGCCCAACCCCAGTGTGGCACCCAGTAGGTGGGTAGGGGGGCTAAGGTGGGCCTGGCCTCGTCTTTGGTGGCTCCCCGACTCATGCAACAGATAGTCCCCCCCCCCCCCCAGGCTTCGCAGGGGGCTGTGCAGGTGGAGTGGTGCCATTCTGGAACAATCCCTAGAATCATTCCTGGCCGCCAGTAAGGGCTCCATACAGGTTCACCATTACCACTGGGTTCTCCAAAGTGTTACAGAAAACCTAATCTGTCCTGTCTATTTTCTTACTTTTCCACATGGGCTTAATTTCAGTGCAGTGAGTTTCCTGGGGCTGCCCAGGAAGTCACAAAGACTGAGTATTTATTAGAAGAGGCGTGCCCTTGGCTGGGAATTCCTTTTCCATTGAGGTTTACTTGTGCGCTATATAATTTTCTCTCCCATACTTGGACTCTTGCTTTGACAATGACATTGGAATGCAGCCATGCTTTGTTTTCAGGAGTTGTATCACACTAGCCACGGGTTCCTCAAACCTCAGCCTTTGTGTGTCCCCTCCCCCCTCCCTGGATGTCCCTTCACCAACACCCCTCTTGGGGACAGCCCTCCCTGCCCCCATCTTCCCACAGCCCCATTACGCCTCTTCTTACATCTTAGCCTGCATGTTTGTTTATAAGCATCGGGACTTTTGTTTATTACTATATCACAGGGAAAGGGTCCAGGGCAGATTTCTGCCAATTTTGGATTGCCAGTTTTGGGTGGTCCGACTTGGACTAGAAACCAGGTGGCATATGCAAAAGTCAATCCTAGAGGACGCAGGGGGAAGGGTATACTTCCAAAAGTCAGGCCATCATTCCCCAGAGCAGTTGCAACAGAGGGGGCCCCGCCTGCGTGGCCGCTGGCCCTCGAGGAGATGCCCCTTCCAGAAGCTGTCCATGCAGGCGGACTGGGGAGGACCCCCCCTCAAGCCCCAAACTGCGAGTCGCAACGTCTGATGCTCTACATACCAGACACCGGCGTCTACTTGAGCCGCATCTCACAGGGGCGAGTAGTAATAGGATCTGCTTATTTATGTTTTCGGCAAAAGCATGGGGGGCGGGGGGCAGCGGCTCTGTCTCCAGCTCTGTCCCCTCCAGCTCACGAGCAGCTCATTGGAGGCAGGGTCATGTCTCTATCCCCTCTCTGTCCCTGGAGTATGTGCTCAAGAAGTGAGTGTTGAGAAGTCGTGAGCCCCCTGCTGCACCCCCCGGAGTCGCCCTCACTGGCCTGGGCAGGTGCTGACACCAGGCCTCCTTAGTTGTTAAGACACAAAGTGTGATGTGACCCCGGAGCCACACAGGCAAGGCCTCTGGCGGAAGCAGGGCCTGGTCATCTGTTTGCTGAGCCAGGGATAAGCCTGCAGGGGCAGAGTCACAGAGCAGTCCGCTTGGGGTTCTCTCGGTGATTCGGGGGCTCAGGGTGGTGGCTCTTGCCCAACAGGTATGGAAGCAATTCAACATTTTAACAATGGCGCACTTACTAGTACTGGTGCCCTGGCTCTGGGGGGTGGGGGTGGGGGCAGGTGAGTGACTGGGGACTGAGCAGTCTCAGGGGCTCCTGACCCTTGCACCTCTGAAGACACCAATGCTCCGGGGACAGCGTCCTGGATCCTGCATACCCCCAGTGACCCCAAAGCCAACTGCTCGATTTTCAAGAACCAATTCCAAAGCAAACAGACCACATGATCCTGACTGCCATTTCCAAGGTCCCCGTGACAAGCCTGACCCTGCATGGCCCTGACTCCATCTCATGTCATGTACTTCTTACAACAGCCACCACGCTGTGTGGGTGGGACTTAGTGGAGGAAGTTGCCGGATTCAGGCCTGGGGCCGTCCGTCAGCCACCACTACGGGTGGCCGCTTTTCAAATGACTGTCTCCGGTTCCAAGCCACCCTCCGATGGGGCTGGGTGACCACCTGAGTGATCCGCTGTTCAAAGCGGTGAGGGCACCTTTCTTGGGGACCACCTCAATGCCTATAGCACTTCCCTCTGAGCGTGTATCTTTATCCTTTGAAGACAAGCTTGAGTTGTTTTTTTTTTTTTAAGAAAACCCAGTTATTTGTTCTCAAGAATGCCTCATCAGCTGGTCCCGAATGCCCTTCCAGGAGGGTCTGTCACAAGGGTGACCTCACCAGCTTGGGGACAGGGTAGGGCCGGGGGTACCGAGCTGGGTTCTGCGTCAGAAGGCCTGTGTGTGAGGTCTGCCTCCGTGACCCCGGGGGCAGGATCCTGGGTTTGTACTTTCTGGCTTGCGGGGCCTGAGCCAACTCAGCAAAGCTCTGTGAGCCTGTTTTCCCATCTGTACAAATAAGATGACACGAAGGCCACTTGGAGGGTCGCTAGGATGATGAGTGCAGCCCCAGGGGGTGTGGCCACGGCCATCGGTGTCCCTCTGAAGGATCACAGCTCTCTGAATTGTGAAACTTCTGGCCTTGGTCTAAAAGGAACGACTTTACAACTTTGAACCTTTGTGCCTCTCTCTTGCTAACCTACTAGGTCTGGACTTAGCTTGACCAGCTTCTCCAATGACCCTTGCATGCTTACCAACAGTGTGCAGAGTGCCCACGCACCATCTGCCCAGAGGGACACTGGGGAGGTAGGTACTAGAACTCAAGGCAGTCACAAATCTCTGACTTAACAGAACTTTGCTTTCAGAATAAGTAAACTCAACTCAACCCCAGCTGAGCTCCAAATCAACCCCCCTACCCTCTCAGGCAGAGCTCTAGGCCCAGGCTGTGGTCCACTGCTCCCCCTGAAAGGGAACGTGGGTGTTCTGCTGTGACAACTGTCTTCTGGAGCCAGGAGGCCTCCCCTCTCCAGAGCACGTGCTCCCCGAAGGTGATTGGTTCCAGATTGCTATGGAAAGTGTACTCAAGCCATGGGCTTGAGTCAAACAAAAGGCACCAGTGGCAAAGGGGGAGTCCAGGGACTCTGCTCCCCTTGGGTGGGGGTGATGGAAGGAGCATGGTCTTTGGATGAGGTTTTTTCCTCTCAGAAACTCCTTCAAGGTGGGGGGGGGGGCTGGCCTCAGGGACCAGCTCCGCGTCCTGGGGGAGGTTCCTCCTGACATGTAGAGATGGCTCTGGGCCATGTGAAGACATCTGGGCAATGTCTTTTGCATTCAGAGAGCTCCCTCCCCGAAAGGTCAGTGCCCAGCCAACGAGCGTGCATGAATGATGTTCTCTGCAGAAGGGCGAAGGAGGCTGATCAAAGCATCAGGGAGAGTCCCTTCCCCGGGCCACTGCCTTTGCTCTCTGTAGACAGGAGCGTGACTTAAGGGGCCTTCCGTTACAGCCTCATGGCCGTATTTTTTTGAATTTTACCTTGAATGCCTAGACCCTAAATGCTCATTGCCATCTTTGGGGAGAAAGAGAGAAGAATCATGCTCGAGTGAAGCCTGGCCTCACAAGTCCCAGGATGTATATGGCTGCAGAGAGTTAAATACTTGTAACAAGACCTGAATCATGTGAGTCCCCGTGTCAGCCAGGCTAAGCGGGGGTCCCTGTCTCTGCCAGCTCGGAGCTGGGGTGTTAGCTCCAGCCTCATCAGCTCTGCCAAGCCCATCAGTCATCCTGGAGCTGAACAAAACAACAGTGAGCCAGAGGCCCTTGGTCCACTGGGCCCACAACCAGAACCCGGGTGAGCTGGCACCTCCTACCCGGCTGGCAGTCTTGTTCCCCGCTGGCATCCCTTCCTCTCTGTCCTCTCCCAGGGCTGGGCAGAAAGGTCTAGGGTGTGGGATGCA
Organism: Helogale parvula; assembly: GCA_004023845.1. NCBI lineage: Eukaryota > Metazoa > Chordata > Mammalia > Carnivora > Herpestidae > Helogale > Helogale parvula. The sequence goes on along the minus strand of PJEM01008486.1, from coordinate 13,985 downwards.
GTGGCCTTTCTTGGCCCCTTCCTGGGCAACCACCAGGCTTGGCCAAGGCCAAGAGGGCTGGGTGGGAGGCCATGACATAACATCACTGGAATGCACTCAACCCCTCTCTCCCTATGGTGTGGGACAGTGTCCCCATGTGGCCCACCTAACGGCAGCCTCTCTAAAGCTCAGTGTCTCTCCCAGAGGCATCATCTCCTCCTTCATAGAAAAGCTGACATTTGTTGAACAGTTGCTGTGTGTGCTGAGCTTCTCCGTGCCCTGACCTCAGCAATCCCACAGCCCCGTGACAGCGTCCATTAGCATCTCTGCCTGTAGAACAGGTGGAGAAACTGAGGCCCAAAGAGCTTACCTACTACCCCAGGGGTGCCTGGGCCAATAGGCAGCAGAGCCAGGATGGAAACTCAGGTCTGAATCTCCAAAGCATCTCATTAGTCTGTACTACTTCCCAGCCTCAGGGCTCCGGAGCTCTTGGCCCTCAGTTTCTAAGCTCATCCTGACCCTAACTAGCTCACTTCAGCCATTCTCCAGGTTCTTGGCAATGCAGGGCTCCTTCTCCTTGCTTCCACAAGCTCTTTTGCAGCCCAGAGGATGTGGGAAGATTCTGGAAAGTCTAGAGGACTGTGCTCTTGGCAGGGGCGGGGTGGTCTCATCTAGTCAAGGTTATAGGGCCCCCATCTGCCCTGGAGCAAACTCTGAGCAAAACTTGGTAGGTGACAGCTGGTTCACATAAGACCCCTCCGTCTTTGCGGCCCCAGAAAGGAAAGGAGGAAAGGAGACCCGAGTGACAGGCCATGTTCTGGGAAGGGGGTGTGCCACTCCCCTCTGCGGGGCACCTGGCCCGCCTGCCCCTCACCTGAGAGTCGGAGATTTCTGAGGGCTTCTCGGTCAGGCTGCTGCTCTCTGCCGGGATGAGGTCGTTGTATTTGGTGACATCTTCGTCGGAGTAGTGGAGGCTGCCTGGGCTGGGCCGGGGAGGAGACCTAAGAGGGAGCGGAAGTGAGGCTGAGAGACAGCCTCTCCCAGAGCTGCCGCTGTGGCTGGCGAGGCCACAGCAGGGTGGGCAGGGCGCCGGCCCTAGACGCATCTGTCCTCTGTCGTTCCTCTCTGTGACTGCCCCTCATGGGGCTTGGCCGTGGACAGCGGGGCCTTGGGCTAGGGGCCCCTCCAGAGGGGAAAGAGGGTCAATGGGGACCAACCTCCTGAACCAGCTTCAGGGCACGGGGAGGGGCAGCACCCCACTTGATTCCCCACTTGTGGTTTTAAGGCCTCGGGCACTGGGCTCCCTGGGCAGGGAGCGTGACAGCATTTCTGAGTCCCCGAGACCTCCTGAGTCAGAATCTCCAGCGAGGCCTGCAGGCCTGCTCAGCACACACGTTTCCCACATCACTCCTGACCTCGCCAAGCGAGCGTCAGAGGCTTAATGCAAAGGGTCAGGGGAAAACGGGAAGCGCCACCTCTTCCCTCCAGGCCAGAAATGAACCCGCCACCAAGTCCTGCTCTACCTCTGACAATCAGACTCAGAGAAAGTACGTCGCTGGCGGAGTTAGAGGCTTGGCTGTACCTCACCTGGGGGAACATGCAGCATGAGGCACCTGGCTGCCCACCTGGCATCGGTGCCCAGAGGCTGGAGGCCAAGGCCGTGCTTTCCTGAGTCCTCTGAGCTGGGAGAGAGGGTGGTGGGCCAGGTGGCGAGCCAATGACTGGGGTCTTTCATGACTCTGCCCTGTTCATGCTTCCTCAGGGCCCTGGGGGGGGGGGGTCTCAGACCCCGAGATCTGCCCAGAACTGTGGCTCTAACTACCAGCTGCCCCCAGAGAGCCCAGCAGTGCCTTGTTCTGAGACCAATCTGAGACCAATCTCGTGGCCTGGGAGCAAGTCACAAGCAACCTCCCCACCGCCTCCAGCCTCTCTCACTGAATCCGCACCGGTTTCGTTCCAAAGAACAGAGCTGCCTCCCGAACTACTTACAAATAAGACAGTAACAGCACCGGCCAGTTTCATGTAGACAAGACGGGCAAACATGTGACATTGGGCGGGGGGAGGAAACGGGGTGCCGGGCTAACGTTATCCTGGCCACAAGCAGGGTGATCGGTGGGGGTGGGGTGGGGTGGGAGGGGCTGACAGTATCACCAGGGCCGGGTCAGACTCCCAGAGCCCAAGGCTGGTGGGAGGCAAACAGGACTTCTGTGTATACACAGCGGTGCAGGGGGCACGCGGTGTGTGTACTCTGGGGGCGTGAGAAGCAGGCGAGGCCAGGCCGTCTGTGAAACGCCCCCTTGTTCCCTGTGGCAGAGCCCCGGGGCCAGCCTGGTGGGGTCGCGGTGGACGGCAGGGCCCAGCACCTCGGCCTCAAATGGCTCTTTCTTTGGAACGCGAGATCGGGGTGGGGGGGGACGAGAGTTGGGCCTGCTGCTCTGTGTGCCCTCACCGCCCCCCCCCCCCCACATGGCCTCCTCCCGCCAGGACGAGACAGAGGGAAGCTTTGTGAGCCGTGCCTGGCCGGCATGCACCTCTGATGCGCTGCTGGGAATGTTAAGAGGACTGAGGCCAGGGACAGGCGCTCCTGGGCCGTAGCACCTTCGCCCCCCCAATCTCTCCTGAGCTCCCGGGAGCATAAAACTGCCAGGTCACATTAGGTAAGGGTCAGATGGGCCATAGCAGCTGCCCTTGCTCTTGGAGATGGGCAGCCCAGCCTGCCACAGGGGAATGGGGCTGGGGGGAGGGGGACCTGGGGTTGGAGAGAATTCAGGAGGAAACAAGAGCCGGGCGCACGGCCAGCCTGGACCTTTCCTGGTTGGCTGTTTTCAGATGCTGCCCTTTGAGCGTGGACTTGTGGGGCAAGTAGGAGAACACTGTTCTAGAAGATGTAGGAGTAAGGAGCCAGGGGCGAGGGTGTCCACACTCTGAGTGCCCTTTCTTTCCAGAACTAGGACGAGATAGGGAAGGCATAGCAATACTTGGGGGGGCTCCTGGCACCTCCCACTCAAGTGCATCCCCCTTGACCTGCCTCGGCTGGGCCCACCTCACCATCGGGGCAAAGTGGCTCCCATGGCTTCTGGGCCTGCCCCTGGCAGCAGCTGGCTCTGAGCAGTAGGCTGGGTTGCTCTTTGCATTTTGCGGTCATTGGCAGAAACACTTTGTCCCCGCCTCCGTGTGGCATTCCCCCTACAATGCTCTCATTCTGGGCCGTGACCTCGAGAGCCCGGATGTGCTTCTTGGGTCCTGCTGACCATTCCCAGCCCCCGAGCTTGAAGGCCATTTGCGGGACAGTGAGGCCAAGTGGGCACTGCCTCCTCTGTGCCCTCCCCAAGAGTCCTCCACACCCCGGGCACTGCGGTTCCCCCCCCCCCCCAGACCTCCACCCTCCAGCCGCTCCCTTGACCCCCAGTGCAGAGAGCCCTTTACCTGGTGTACAGGCCGTTCTTCCGGCAGAAGGAGTTCTTGACGGAGAGCCTCCGGTTGTTGAGCTCCAGGGCAGGGAAACTGCTTTCATCCAAGCTCATCATCTCCCCATGGCCAAGGGCACCAGATTTGGCACTGTTCCCTGGGTGGGCGGCAGGGGGAGACAGTATCCGGTCACTCATGCCATCCCCTAGACCGGTGGCCTCCCTTCTCCCACCTGGCTCTCTTGTTACAGGAGAGACCGAACCAGGAGATGGGAGATTGTGTGCGGGGGCCCTGGGCAGCCTCGCCTATCAGAACAGGAGCATCCCTAGGAGAGAGAAAACCCTCAGCCCCCCAACCTTGTAACAAGCCCACGGGAGTCCCATCCAACCAGCAGGGCTTGATGCCAGCTCACCAGAGTCTGTCTTCTTGGCATACTTCTTGCTCTGGCCCCGGATGATGAGCACAAAGACCAAAAGCAGGATGAAGATGAGGCCGACAAGGGCAATGACCACCAGGAACCACCACTCCTCGTAGAACGGGTTGGCTTTCTGAGCTGGAACACGGATGGGGGGGGCAGTCAGGTCCAGGGTGCTCAGCCCCCTCCTGCCTCCAAACCTCCCTCTCTGGCTGGGACTCTGCCACCTGCTCTCAGTAGGCAAGGTCCGTGCTGTCTCCATGGGGGATAGCCCAAGACAAGGTTGGCAGGGATATTTTTAGCTCAGGTGCCCGCTCTCCTCTGTTGTTGGGCAAGGGATGCCTGGAAGGCTGCTTTTAGTTCTGAGATTGCTTCTGGGATTGATTAGTGGTGTCTGCTAAGGACACAGGAAGGGGAAGTGGCCATGTGCTTGCTTCTGGACTCACTGGGAAAGAGTGCTGGGATTGACTAGTGATGTCTGCTGAGGACACAGGAGAGGGAAGTGGCCATACACTTGCTAGTTTTCTTTTTTTCCCCCCTCTTGCCACCCATGGTCTCGGGACTACCTTGGCAGGCAGGCCCAGATCTGTATTGGAAAAGTAGCCATCTGGCCTGTGGTAGGCCTGTAAGAGCTTCTCCCTGGGGGCAGAACTCAATCTCTCTCTGGTGGCAGAAAGGTGGGGGGGGAATCAGGAAGGTGGACATGAGTGGGTCTTTAGAACGCTTCCTTAGCCAGGGCTCTGCTTCTTTCAAAGCCCCCAGCACCATGATTTTTTTTTCTTTTTTTTGAATGTTTGTTTATTTTTGAGAAAGACAGAGAGACAGAGAGTATGAGCAGGCAAGGGACAGAGAGAGAGGGAGACACAGAATCCGAAGCAGCCTCCAGGCTCTGAGCTGTCAGCAATGAGCCGGATGCCGGGCTCGAACCCACAAGCTGTGAGATCATGACCTGAGCCCAAGTTGGACGCTTAACCAACTGAGGCACCCAGGGCCCCTCAGTAACATGCTCTTTGCACCCGCCACTTATAATTTGGGGGCTGCCTGATGAGGGACCCACTCTTTTGTTTCCCTTGATCTGGTTCTATCGACGTGGACAAGGGAGAATGTATGTGGGAAGAGGGAGGCAGCCGGGTTTCTGAGACTCACCTAGCGGATTAAAATTCTGAGCCATATTTCTGCCTTGAGGAGAAAAAGGCTTGATATTAAAAGTTGGTTAGTGATTGGATTTGGGGTCATGGGGTTTGGCATTAGAGTCCTCTGTGAGTCCTTTGAGACACATTGGATGGGAAGATGAGAGGAAAAAGGGGAGGGATGGGAGTCCTCTCCCCCAGCCCTGGGCCCTGCTGGCTCTGTTTTTGGGGGTAGTTTCCATGGAAACATGCAGTTTACGGCCTGGGTGAATCTCCTGGGTGATGAGCTCATGGAAGCTCTCATCTTGGGTCCATCGATTCGTCCACAAGCCCCACTGAGCCCCCTGCCCAGTGCTTCTCAAATCCTTATAAAGGGACCCCAAGAGGCATGGCCCCCAGCTTCCTCTGGACCTCAAAGCTGACTCAGGCCCTGGCCCAGGGCTCACTGCTTTGGGGAACCGAGAAGATAATGCATTTTAGTTCCTGCCCCAATGCGGCTGGTGCTACACTGCCTGCCCCGCTCCTCTCTGCCCAGCACCAGTCTCTGCCACAAGGCTTTTCCATGGGGTACCCTCACCCCACCCCACAGGCAGTACCTGGCACTGACTGGGAGGGGCTGCTGGGGGTTCCGAAGCCGTAGTCATTGACGGCGATAACCCGGAAGTCATAGCTCACACCCGGCTTCAAGATGTCCATGCTGAACGTGTAGGAGGTCACCTCCTTGGGGATGTCTTTGATGAGGATGTCCCATAGCCCCTCGTCTGCAAGAGGATCAGGAGGGAGGTGCCCGTGAGGGAGAGCCCCCTCTCATTCCACCTGTTACCCCTGAGAGGAGGACCTGTCTGGGTTTCCCCGTCAACACAGTCTCAGCAGATGTTTTGAAGAAGACACCTGTTTGGAGTCTCTTACGCTTTGTTCCCTTTATTAAACTGTCCGTAAAACATTAAAGAAACGCACAGCATGCAGAAAATACCATAACAAGCACCCCAATACCGCCGTCCACAGGAAGAGACTCAGCATTTTAGCCATCGCGCAGAATAGCTCAACTTACCTGTTTTCTGTGTCATTAAAAAGTGCGGGTCAACGCGACTTTGAGTGTGGGCCTATGCTTTTATCACATGGGCGTACCCTCCTCTCCTTCACCGGGCCTCTGTTTTTCCGCCCCCCACCCCCACTTCCTATTCAAAATATACACAGTTGTGGCATCAGACAAAAAGAAGACCCTTCTTCCAAGAGCTAGAGGAGGGGCGGGGCTCGGCCGTGAGGGTTTGGTCAAGCAGTATGGACTGATGGGGCCCATCCTAGGCCATCTCCTTGCTGAGGAGCAGCGATCTGAGACCCTAGAGGGGTCCTCCATCTGTTCTCTACCCATGGCCCCAACCACCCCCATCCTTTGAGCTCCCGACTTTCTTTTCTGACCCGCCCCTTTGTCTGTGGCTCTCTGGGTCTTGCCCCCTTGGAACCTAATTCGTTTCCACCGCTTTCTAAAGGAGCAGTGAGCCTGCTGCCTGCACAAGAGAAGTTCAGACAGGCGGGTAGGCTGGGAAGGGGCCCCGGCCAGAGGCCCCGCGTAGGGCCAACAGGACTGGTGCGGCCCCTGGAGAGTCGGCGAGTCCTGCCTGTGCTAGGACAGGGCTGATTTGGCGACCAGAGTGTCCAACTACCCTTGTCACATGGTCCAGGGGGCTGTGGCGGGCCGAGCTCCCAAGTCCTGCATCCCGTGGCCTGCTCGAGGGAGGTCACCTGTCAGCCTTGGGCGAGCTCCCACCTGCATCCTGCTCGCACGAGCCTCCCAGCTCCCGCCTGACCTTCGGGGGGGCACTGTTCCTCCTCGTCTCCTTCCAAGCTCCCTCTGCACGGAGCCACCTGGGGGTCCGCGGGCCACCCCCTACCTGCAGCTTAGCCCTTGCAGGGGCTGATGGATTTTCTTTCCTTCACCACACGTTACAGATCCACCCACGTCAGGAACTCCAGCAGAGGCCCTGTCACCCCCTCGTCACCTCTGTGGACCAAGGGTGTGCCGGCACTTTCCGAAGCTGCCTTCTGGTCCTACCCATCCAGAGTCCTCCAACTCAGAGGCAGCCGTGAGGCCCTGTCGGTGTCCTGCTGTCCTCACAAAGGCTTGGGGTCCTGCGCGTGGCCTCATTTTCTATCTTACTTCTGGGTTCGGGGCGTCTGCCTCACGCCCACCATGGCCGCCTCCCGCTAAGGCTGTGCAGGCCCTCCAGGGCAAGGCCCACGCCTGATTTGTCCTTGCAGCCCAGGGACCAGCACCTGCATCATCGAAGAGCTGGCTGGATGACTGAGCACACATCTTCTTCTCCGACCTGAGTGCCAGGGGCCCCGACTTCAGTACTGCATGCCTCAAGATCCCAGTATTGGGGTGCAAGTCCACTCTCCTCCCATGACCTTGAATTCTCTCATTCACCTTCAGTGCCAGTCACAGTGACGGTGATGACGATGGTGATGCCAATACAGCAGTGACACTCATGTATCATGGTTCTAAGGGCATTACTTTTCAGACCCGTAGCAATGGTGGGGAGAAGGAAGAACCATGGTACCCACGTTACAGATGAAGCAACTGAGGCTGGGAGAGAGTGGAACCCACCTTCCCAAGGTCAGGCTGCCCTGAGTGGCAGAGCTGATGTTTCAGCCTAGGGCTGCCTGACTCCTTCAGGCACCGGACACCCTCTGGGTATCCAGGAAGCCGCCATTCGAGATCCAGAGCTGATTCCGTGTTGGCTGGGTGGGCTCGTCTAGGACCCTTCTCCCCCCGCAGAAGCTGGGAGCCTCCCGCTTGCTGTGTGACCCACTTTGTTCTGCCCTGCACGGAAACGGGCAGCGGGGCCAGGCCAGAAGCTGCTGGCGTGTCACGCAGGGGCTCTGGCCTCCAGTCCCAGAAGTCGGCCGATGTGCATGGCGGGTTCCACGGGCCCGCCGCCTTGAGCGAGTCCCTCCCTGCTCTGCGGCTCCTGTCTGTTCCGGGTTTGCAGAAGGCAGGCATGTTTGGCTGAATCCGTCCAGCGATGCAGAGCAGTTTCATCCAGGAGATGAGGATGTGCAGCTCGTGGGGGAGGGTGCAGCCAGCAGGGAGGGTGCTGGGGTGCGGAGATGGGGAGATGTTCTCCAGCAGCCTCTGGGGTTAGACACGGCTTTCCCCTTGCCCTCCACCCTTGCTCTCTCGTCACAGCCTTTGACCTCTGTCAGAGCTCTCAGGACCTTTTGGTGGGGAGGCGGTGTCCCACTTTGATCCCACCGTGTGCACCAAGTCACAGCCTTCCCACCCTGAAATACCAGGTCCCATGCTGGACCACCCAGGGAACATCAGCAAATCAGCAAGGCTGAAATCTGGAGCCAACATTCCATAGCCTGGCATGCCGGCTGGCTCACTTGGACGGGAAACAGAGGCACAGGCCCCGGTTGGGAGAAGCACACGGCAAATTCCCGGCCAACGCAGCAGCCGGCACAGGAGGGCAGGGGAGGGGCCATCTGGGGTGGGGAGACAGCCAACCTCGCACATGTCTCCCAGCTACACATTGGATCTGAGTTGCTAGATGTGATAGCTCTTTGCCACTGCAATTATTAGCATACGATTAGGGGAACGAGGAGGTGCTAGAAGCTTCCGGAAACAGCCGGCGTTAACTATTTGCTATTGAGACAATTACATCTCAATATGGTATTAAGTTTGTCATTAGGATGTTTTGATGCTCCCAGTAGAAGTATTAGCTCTGAGGGGCCTGACTTCCTCCCGTTACAATTATTTGGGATTCATGCCTGAGCCTCACAGTTGAGTCTTCCTTTCTTAACTTCAGCCGGCTAATCACAGATCCACGGAGCACCCCGGACACGCCTCCAGCCCTTTGCTGGCTGGCTCTGGCCCCTCCGATTAGCGGAAACCTAGCAACCGAGAGAGCTGGCGCTGGCCGAGGGCTGCAGTGGGTGATGAGAGGCAGGAAAAGCAGGTGTCAAGGCGACCGTGAAACAAGAGTGCGGAGAACAGACCCCTGGAGCGACTTCTCGGCCGCAGGTCTGCTGACGGCTCTGGAAGTTCCTGTGATTCGGTTTCAGGCTTGACGGGAGGGGTCGGTTTGGTTACAGGAGGTGCTGAGATGCTCAGGATGGCAGAGGCCGACCTGAAGGAGGCAGCCAGGGTCCCCCGGGGATGGCCGGCCCCCTTACGGGACACTGGTCAGTAGGGTCTCGTGGAAGACTCGGTGTTCAACCAAGGCGGGGGAGGGGACCAGATGCTTTGCTCCTCTGGCTTCTTGAATGACCTTCCACCCGAGATGGTCCTCACCTGGCCCTGAGTGTGGCTCTCCAGGGGACCCCTGGGTGTCCCTGACCTAAGTGCCAAGTGTCCATTCGTATTCACCCCAGGCCACCTCTAGCTTAACCTGGAGCAGCCTAAGTGCCTTCTCAGGAGGACACAAGTGCGCCAGGGGGAGGGCTCCGGGATGAGGAGGAAGTGAGATCTGGGATCTGCTCCGGGAGGCTGGGGCGGGGGGCAGGGTGTACCTGATGGCCTGGCCTCTATGACGTAGCGGGTGATGGGCCCTTTGCCGGGGTCTCCGCTGGACCAGTGGATGGCGATGGCGGAGCTGTACCGCACGATGATGGGCACTCCAGGTGGCCCCGGGGCACCTGCAAACAGCAGACAGTGGGCAGGAGGTGTGGCACTCAGCCCCGCCTCCCTGTGCTCTACCAGGTGGGACTGGGCAGCAAAACCGAGCCCGGGCAGTCTCCTGATACCCTGTGAGTACTGAGGCCCCAGGAGGAGGCAGGCCAGGCCTGCCCGATGCAACTGTGTATGCTCTCTGGGTCACCCCCACCCCCACGTTCCAAGTTCCAGGGCAGGAGAGGTATATCGGGTAATGCCAGAAAGATCCCTGGAGCAGAGTCCACAGAACTGGTTCCTTGTTCCAGCCCAGAGCTCATTAGATGGGGGGGCGTTGATAATTTACATAGCCCTCTGGTGCCTCAGTTTCCCCATCTGTAAGGCCTTTTTGGAATGGAAGGCTTGAAAGGATGTGTCCTGGGGGGACAGCAGAGCTGCGTGTGATGATAGAATGGGCCTTTGGTAAATGAGGGCTGGGTTTTGGGGGGCCGAAGGGCTCCCTGACATCTTGTCTCTTTGCCTATCATGGCAATGCCCTCCCTACTTCCTGCCCAAAATCCCCCCTCTGCAGAGCATGCGCACCCAGGCTAGGCCACAGCAGAGGCTGGGACCACCGGAGGAGGAAGAAGGGGGCTCTATCGCTGGCTGTCCTTGCACAGCAGGTACATTAGGGTGGCAGCCTGTCGCGTCAGCCACCTGAGCGCCGGCCCCAGGAGTTAAAGCAGGAGACGGTCTGCTTCTCTAGTAAGAAGAGTGAGCCGATCCATCTACCGAGGGCCCCGAGCCGGTCCTCTCTGAGGGTGCTCTGCAGTGCAGGCCAGTGCCCGTTCCCTGGGCTCTCACTGTCCCCGGAGCCCTGCCCTTGTGCGCTGTCCCCTCCATCCCTGTTCCTCACTAGACCTGGAGCCTTCTCTCCCCAGGGCTGGGCATACAGCTGGTGCTTCCTACGCACTTGTGGGGCAGGGGGAACAAGCTGGTGAGTGGGGGGTGTGTTTGTGTGTGTGACTGCTTGGCCAAGTGTCTCTTGTGGGTGCCTGTGGGGACGGAGCCTGGAGTCCAGCTCTAGACTGAAAATCCTCCAGGCTCAAGGGGGCTGGACAGCGGGCCAGTGCCCAGCCCTTGACCTCAGATGGCTTCATCTCCTTCCTTCCTTCCTTCCCTAACATGCATCCTGCCCACAGCACAGGGCAAAGGCAGCTGAGGGGTCAGGGGGTGGGGGACACGGCCCAGGGAGGGTGCGATGGGTGGGGTGGGGCTCTCAGGACCCCGAGTTCTCATTTTGCACAGGACAGAACTCAAGGCTGAGAGGAGAGCTGTGCTTCACCTCCTAGGCTAGAAGCTTCCAGCACTTCCAGCCACTGTCTGGCCTGGCGGGCAAAGGATGCCTGGAGGTGTATCCTATCCCTGCAGACCCCTCCTCACCCACACTCGCTGGGCACAGCTCAGCTCGGTTTCAGAGAGACCCCCACCACCTCCTCCACACTTCCTGTGCCCCCCCACTCCCCCCCAGCCTAGGTTAGAACAGCCTGTTCCCCAGCCCTCTCCTGTCCCCACTGCTCCGCCCCCCTTTGTCCCTGCCAGCTCTCTTCCTGCTTTTGTTTCCCAGGGAAGTTGGCTCAGGTGAAGAGGCGGCACAGGAGGGGGGGGCTGGGGGCAGGTGAGGGGCAGAGGGGGCGGCCTCCTGCCAGCTTCCTCCCCCAGCCCTGCAGGCCTGGTTCCCAAGGCGCCCAGGAGCCAGCCCGCTTCTCCACAGAACGTGAGGTGGGAACAGCAAAGAGGAAACAGAGAGTGGCCAACCCAGCCCAGCGCGGGAGGATGCACCTGCCTGATAGGTGAGAGGGAAGGACAGGAAGCCACCTCCGGGCCCAGCTGGCCTCCCAGAGGCTCCCCAGGCTATGCAGGGCAGGGAGGGGGGCAGGGAGAGGGGGAACACAGAGGGAGGAGGTGGAGGGAGGCCGGTGGAAGAGGAGGGGTGATTTCAGGGAAAGTTTGAGATGGCCCGTGCACTTTCTCAGGGAAGGAAGGAGCCGAGGCTGGGAGGCTGGGCGGTGGCTTTTGTGTTTGGAAGGTGACACCTGCTTGGGTGACAAGAATCTTGGAGAACCACTTTCAACCACAGCAGGTGCCCTGAAAATTTCTCCTCGCCCAAGGATGACCTCAAGAGGTGTCACCAACTTAAAAGGAGCCACACTTCCCTTCCTGCTCCTTCGGGCCTCCCCTCCCCTCTGCTCTCTCCTCTCCACCCCACCCCTCCCCTCCCAGGCTCAGTGCTTCGCCTGGCCTGTAACTGCTTTGCTCCTTTCCTCCCCTCCCTGCTAACCATGCCAGCCTCCGTCGCCTCTGTCCAGGGGGGACGGGCCCCTGTGTCCATGGCCTGGACCCCCCACCCAGCACAGTGGTGCTCACAGCGCTGGGCAAAGAGTCCCCCTCAGTTCTGGTTCATATGCAGGTTCCTGGGGTGAATGCTCAAGATTCGGAGCTCCCGGGCCCAAGACTGACTTACTGCAGGCACCCCGGGGGCTCTGACATACGTGTCCACAGCCCGGGCCCAGTGTCCCTCACACCTGGACACCCAGCCCCCTCCCTTCTCTGCCACGGCTGTGCCTTCAGAACACTACAAACACTGGTTTGTGTTCCCATGGGTCTGTCTGAGTTGCCCCCCAAAGTCTTTCTTAATCCCTCCTTTAAATGTCTCCCTCACCCCCACTTCTCTCCGCTAGGCCCCGCCTCCATACTCTTGGGGGTCATGGCTCTCCCATGAGTTTGCTGTCCCCCCTAGACCCCAGCTCTCTCATCTGACTAGGGGGCTGAACACCATGTGTGGGGCAGCCCCCCCCCCCGCCCCGCCCCATCCACCCCATGCTCCCCTACCTTCTCCAGGGCCCGTGGTGACATTGGCTTCGATCTCCGGCCCGTAGGTGAAGGTCTTGGCTCTGATGCGGAACCTGTAGGTCATCCCCTCCGCCAGGTCCTTCACCTTCAGCCACAGAGGGCTCTTCCCTTTCACGTCCACCGTCACAATCTTACTGACGCCTGGGAGAGAAGCACAGCATGTGGGGACAGGGTGGGGGGAGGTGCCGCGGGGAGGAGAAGTCTGAGAAGAGCTGTGTGCAGGGTTCTGGTGAGGCCTGTTTGCTGCTGACCTGAATCCAGGGGTGAGGTGTGAAGGCGGACGCAGGGCTGGCCTGGCTCAGCGTGGTCGAGTCACACCCAGGGCGTGACGGTCCCCTTGTTATTATTCTTATTTTTTTACATTTGTATTTATTTTTGAGAGATAGAGTGAGACAGAGCATGAGTGAGGAGGGGCAGAGAGAAAGAGACAGAGAATCTGAAGCAGGCTCCAGGCCCTGAGCCAGTATTCAGCACAGAGCCCGACACGGGGCTCGAACTCATGAACCATGAGATCATGACCTGAGCCGAAGTCGGACGCTTAACAGACTGAGCCACCCAGGTGCCCCTATGCGACAGTCTCCTAAGGTGGGCCATCCCGGAGTGGATGGGAATATGCAAGTGCGTGAGGTCTAGGCATGTGGCCAGACCATGCCGGACTAGGGACCAGAAGGCCAGGTGCTCACACTGAGCCCCCTGAGCAGGCCAGGCAGAGGCCACTGTGGTGACAGCCTGTCCTATCCACCTGCATCTTGTGCCTGTAGCCTCTATCCTGTCCTTCCTGCCTAAGGGAGAAAGGGCCCCTTTCCTGGGCCCTGCCCCTGACCACATCTCCTCCTGGGGCCCAGCCCAGCTCAGCTTCCCAGCGCACAGCCAGCCCGCTCTGCAGAAAGAACCAGAACGCACGAGCCACTGTCAGACAGGCGGCGCCGGTAAGACTGAGGGCCATTGTTCCCTTGGCTGACCCAGAACTGCCTCCCGAGGCTCCGCCCCTTGCTCTGGCCCTGCTCTGTAGTCAGGGAAAGGTGAGAGTGAGGGGACCCCAGAGGCAGTCACCTATGGCCACCAGGCCACCACTTGGTAGGCCAGCCACACCCCCGAGTCCTTGCTGGGCTCTGGAACGGGACCCAGGCAATCAGGGGCCCAGCCTCCAACCTGCCTCTAAGTGGATGACAGTGATTTCCGGTCTCACTCGCACCAGCATGGGGGTAGGAAGCTGGCAAGTGTCTCACGTCCACAGTCAGGGTTAGCACGGCCCCGGCCTAGGAGCCTGGGAGCGGGGCAGGATCCTCCCCCAGGGCCTAAGGAAAGCTGAACAGGGTTCAAGGGGAAGGGACGGTTCTCAATCTGAGGTTCACAAAGGAATACAGGAGCGGTGACTCCCCCAAACCTGTGCTTTCCAGGGAGGGGCTCCAAGGCCTTTATCAAATTCTCAAACAAGTTCCTAACCCCATGAGAGGCAAAGACCTATCCAGAATAAGGGTGACACCCTAAATTTTGGAAGGGGAGCAGGCAGGGGAGGGGCCATTAGGCGCCCCCCCCCCCCCCC
>PJEM01008485.1:0-82029 GCA_004023845.1 Helogale parvula | reverse complement strand
AAACATCTTGCTGAGATTTTAATCAGGATTGTATTGTGTCCATAGCTCAATTTGGCAAAAATATACATCTTAGTAATAAGAAATTCATCAATTATCAAATACAAGATATATCTCAATTTATTATTAAGATTTTTTATTTATTTCTCAGTGGCTTATAGTTCTCTTCATATTGATCTGTACTTTTTATTTTAGATTTTATAATTGTAATATTTGAAATGGTATTTTTAAAGTTTCAAATTTGAATGTTTGTTGCTGGTATAAAGAAAAACAGTTGGGCTTTATATAATGATATTTTATCCTGTGACCTGCCTTAACTAATTTCAAAAACAGAATTTTTTTCATAGGCAATCATCTGCAAACAAAGACAGTTTTCCTTTGTGCTTTCTGGTATGCATACATTTGACATTTTTCCTTGTTGTATTTCCCTAGCTGTGAATAGAAGTAGTAAAAGAAAACATTCTTGCTTTATTAATAATCTTAGGAGTAAAGCATCTAGTTTCTCGCCATTAAATTTGATCTTAGATGTAAGATTTTGTAAATGACTTCTCTCTATTAATAGTTCAGTAATAGTTTTTACCATGGAAGTTTTCTTAGTTTATCTGAGCTGTGATAATACCATACACTGGGTGGATTATAAATAACAGAAATTTCTTTCTCACAGTTCTGGTGTCTGTGAAGTCCAAGAGCAAGGTGCCAGCAGATTCCGTGTCTAGTGAGGACCCGCTCCTTTGTCATAGATGGCCTTCTTGATGTAGAAAAGGGAGGGGAGCTTTCTGGAGTCTCTTTTATAAGGACACTAATGCCATTCATGAGGGCTCCACTCTCATTACCAAATCACCTCCTAAAGGTTCCCTCTCCTAATATATCATCACAATGGGACTTAAGATTTCAACATATGGATTTTGGAGAGACATAAACATTCAGTTCCCTGTTGGTATGTTATGGATTTTGTGAAAAAATATTTTGTGTATACTGATATGATCATATGATAGTTTTTTCTTGTTCAGCATTTAATAAGGATGATTTCATTGATTGAATTTCTAATATTGAATCAGTTTTGCATACCTAGAATACATTCCACATGGGCATGGTATATATAAATATTTTTAAATATTGATGAAATATATATGCTAATATTTTTTGAAGATTTTTTGCAGTGATGTTCATGGGATATATCAGTCTTTTCTTTTCCTCCCATATAATGTCTTTATCTGATTTTGTTATTAAGGTAATGCTTGCCTAATAGAATAAGCTCATGAATTCTCCTCCGCTTTTATATACTGAGAGAGATTGTAGAGAATTAATAGAATTTCTTCCATAAATGGTTAGTAGAATTCACCAGTTAAACCAGGGAATTTTGGACCTGATATTTTCTCTTTTTTCACATTTTATTTTATTATACATCAATGCTTTTGGTTTTTTTTTAAAGTTTTTGTTTCTTTTCATTTTTGAGAGACAGAGAGAGACAGCGCGAGCAGGGGAGGGTCAGAGAGAGAGGGAGACACAGAATCCGCAGCAGGCTCCAGGCTCTGAGCTAGCTGTTAGCACAGAGCCCAATGCGGGGCCCAAACCCACGAACCGTGAGATCATGACCTGAGCTGAAGCCGAAAGTTTAACCGACTGAGCCACCCAGGCGCCCCCATCAATGCTTTTGATAGGATATTATCTGTTTGAGTCTTTCTAGAAATTTGTCTATTACATCTAATATATCAAATTTATGGTCACAGAGGTTTTTTTGTAGTATTCTTTTAACATCAGTGATATCAGTCATGAGAATCCCTCTTTTATTTTTAATATTGGTAATTTATATCTTTTCTTTAATTCCCTGTTTACCTTAGGTGATATTTTATCAATTTCATTGACTTCTTTTTAGAATCAGTTTGAGATATTGTTGGTTTTCTTTATTTTTTTTCCTTTTTTTCTATTTTCTTGGTCTTTGCTCAATTTTTTAAATTTTCTTCTAATTGCTTTTGAATTTAAATTACCTTTCTTTTTCTTGTTCTCTAAAGTGGAAACTTAAATTATTTCATGTTACCTATGTAAATCTAAAAAAAAAAATCTTAATTCACAAACACAATTAGCCAATAAGTTTTAGATAAGGGGTTGTGTAAAGATGTGTTAAAAATTATTTAAAGAAAAGTGCAATGATTTCTAGAAGTCTTTTCATTTCATTTTTAAAATTTTTAATGCTTTTTTTTTTTTTTTTGAGAGACAGAGATAGAACATGAGTGTGGGAGGGGCAGAGAGAGAAAGTGACACAGAATCTGAAGCAGGCTCCAGGCTATGAGCTGTCAGCACAGAGTCTGAACCTGAGGCTTGAACCACGAACTGTGAGATCATGGCCTGAGCAAAAGTGGGATGCTTGACCCACCTAGCCACCCAGTTGCCCCTATCAGTCTTTTCATTTTAATACCTTTTTGCATATAACAACCTTTTTGTACTTTGGCTCATAAATCTTTGATTAACTTATTTCAGACAAGAGTTTTTCTAATATTTCTTTTAAGAGTACATGACTTTTCCTTCCCCTCAACCATTGTCTTCCTTCTCTGGTTACAGTTCTCATATGCCAGATATAGATGCATCTGGTAATATCTCCCAAAACTGCTTTTTTCTCTTGTTTTATGTTTGAATTTTATCCTAAAAAACTTCATTCTTTCAGTTTCTGCTATTTAGCTATATGCATTCAGGTTATTAGGAAATTTATTGACTTTGGGATTTTAAGTATATTTTACCCTTATAGATCTCTATCTATTCCTACTTTGCACTTATAATCATCCAGCTTATATTTGTTGGAAATAAAGCAACTTTCATCTTTTTTATACTATCAGCTGTGCCTATCTTAAAATCTCCTCTGTGACATATTATCTTTGTTTAGATATTAGAATTTCATTTGTTTAATTCTTTTTGATATTTTTCTCCCTGTGTTGGTATTCATTGAATCAATCAGGATTCTAGCTTATGTGTACACGTAAGTAATTGAGTTCCTTATTTCCCTATGATGAATAATTCACCCACTGATCATAGCACCATTCTAATAATAATACAGAAAAGATGATATGTGTTGTTGGTTGGGTTTCCCAGTGCTTTATCTTTTTAAAGATACCATCCTGCTTTTCTGACACCACGGCCTCTGATCTACATACACAGTAAGCAATGCCACTACTGAAACAAGTTACTATAAACAGGGAACATGTAGAGATTGCATACTCTGTGTGATCATAATAAGTTTTCTAACTGCAGAATTTTGCTCTTTAGGGTATCTTTGCAGCTTACCACATCACCTTAAATGAATGATTCTAATGGATTCTATACTAGTTAATTCTGGTCTTGCAACTTTCCTATTCATACTGTTTTCTCAAAAGGACCTTTTCAAATCTTCTCCGTAGGTTTTGGACCTTATTTTCTCCCAATATTCAACATAATCTCTTCTACTTTTCAGAGATTCCTCAAAATTACTATCAATGCCAATGTAGTTGTTTGAATTCTAAAATTAATTCTTAAAATATGGTTTTGTCTATGTAATGTGATTTAAGATTAGGTTATGCTGTATTTCCCCAGTTTGCTATATAATTTATGGGTACTACATATTACTTATACAAAGAAAACTGATATGGCTTTATTATAAATAATATATCAAATAGCAAGTGAGCCTAGTTTGTAAGGAGAGCAACTGAAAAATACTAGAGCATAAATATATAATTGCTTAGATCAGTTCCTAAACAATAGAAACATACATCTGATGAACCATTTAAGAATGTTCCTTTAAAAAAACGATAATACTTGAGATTAGTTAAATATGGCTTTAAGATGTCAAGTGTGCTTCAAGATGAAAAGTACATCATAAGATATATAGTCAGAAATATTGTAATAACATTGTATAAGGACAGATGGTGACTACACTCATTGTACTTAGCACTGAGAAGTGTATAGAATTGTTGAATCACTATGTTGCTCAACTGAAAATAATATAGCATTGTATGTAAACTATGCTTCATTAAAAAAAACTCCATACGTAGAATTTGAGAAACACACGAGATGAACATAGTGGTAGGGAAGAACAAAAACGGATAAAAACGGGGTGGGAGGGGACAGAATCCATAAGAGACTCTTAAATGTAGAGTACAAATGGAGGGTTGCTGGAGAGGAGGTAGGTAGGGGTTGGGTTAAATGGGTGATGGACATTAAGGATGGCATTTTTTTGGATGAGCACTGGGTGTCATATGTAAGAAATGAATCACTAGATTCTAATCCAGAAACCAAGACGACACTGTATGTTAACTAACTTCAATTTAAATTCAAATCAATTCAAATATATTAAATAAATGAAATAAGTAAAAAATAAAATTTAAGAATCCTTTTTTAGTACTTAGAAATAAAAGAAATGATTACTTTAAAAAGGATTCAAGTGTGCTTAATTATAAGTTGACAAAGCAAAATAATTTTTCACATGGAAAAGTAAATTGATAATTTGAAGTAGACACATATTATTTGGGATCAAGGAAAATCTTTAAAAATAACTCTACAGTAGAAATGGATAAAGAGCAATCACAGAAAGCATTATCTAAGGACCTAATATTTTATATATCTAAGTTAGCAAGCAATATCAAACATTTGCCATGTTTCAAGCACTTGATTCTGAGCTAGTGAAGAACAAAAATGTAAGACCCCACCTTGTCTTTTAAAATTTACCATGGAGTGCTTGATACAGGCAAAGAATTTCATAAAGCCCAGTTTGAAGTTTTTCATAGTAAAGATAGGCAAAAGGAGCTATAGGATTACAAAGGTAGATCAAATAGAAGGAACATATAACCAACCACCATACTTAGGTGGAGAATAGAAATAATGCTTAACATAAATCTGGGGAAAAAAAGAGGGCTTTTACAGGTGCTGTTAATACAAAGTCTCTCAGGAGAAAAGAAGTAGATTCCATGAAAAGCAAATAATTCTTGAACAGCTTCCATCCAGTTTATAAATCAAACTCAAAATACCACAAAAGTTACCTATCCTTATTTAAAATTCAGAATTCAAAGTTCAAAAAAAATTACCAACTACCTAATGTTTTAGAACTCTAAGACCTAAATGAGTACAGTGATCAAAACTGAAGTATTTTAAAAATCATTGGTCTTATTGTAACATATCTTACAAAGTCATTTTTAAAGCAAAATTTTGTGCCGTTGAGCCATTTCTCCTTACATGAAAGACAAATAAGTAGTTTGATCTTTTCTCCTTAGTTTTTTTTGTTTGTTTGTTTTTCTTTCTGCCAGAATTTTTTTAAATTTTTAACATTTATTTTTGAGAGAGAGAGAGAGAGCAGGAGTGAGGAAGAGCGGAGAGAGAGGGATCTGAAACAGGCTCCAGGTTCTGAACTGTCAGCACAGAGCCTGATGCAGGGCATAACCCACAAACTGTGAGATCATGGCTTGACCCAAGGTCGGCCGCGTAACCAACTGAGACACTCAGGCACCCCTTTTTTTGCCAGAATTTCATATGTCTTTTTAGTCCTATGCTTTCAGGCTCTAGTAGTCACATTTTACACATCAACTAGACATTTTTCTGATGTTATTAGAAACTTAGATATGCAATACTAATAATTAGAATATAAGATAAAATTAAGTATATTATGAAGAAAACCACAAAGGACTTCTATGTGTAGCAAAGCCAGCAATTTCCATTCTCATTTTTTATTATTATTCAGAAATATCATAAATTTTTGTCATGTGTAATGTCCTCTTCTATCTCTACAGTAGTCTTTCTACTTTTCCAATCATATAAAACATATAATAGGGACATGCATTCACTCTAAAATATCATTAAAAGAATTAACTAAATGATTATATAATGTGAGGTCAGGGGAGATATATTTATAGATATTTAAAACAAAAAATAATGATGTTTCCAGATGTTGTTATTCGTATTGTTTTTGTTAGGTCAAACCACAATACTTTAAATGACTTTATTCCCAGAAGTAAAAGTTTATTTTGTGGTACAAAGTCTGTGATATAATATAAAAAAAATTAAGTAAAGAGAATAATACTGACTGTTAGAAGAGTGAAGAGTATAGGTATTCACAAACTATGAAGAACATCCAAAAATGACCTGAAAATGAGGTCAATCATTTTGCCAGTAGGACCAACTTCAGTCACAGTATCCTGTAATCATTTCTTATTCCTGACAATTCACATCTGCTGACAAGAGTACGTGTTTATCCTTTACTTCACAGTTTTGTTCCTGATCCATGGCTCCAAAATTCTTTGAGTTGAAATTTAAAAAACATAGCTGTACTTTGATCAGAAATTTTGCAGAACTATGTGGATACATATTACATAAAAGAAGAAATATGGCTACCCTGAATTTTAGTGGTGTGATAAGTGGTATACTCTTTTTTTCTTAAACAAGAACACAGCTTAAAAATAAACTCATATCAAGATTATACTGACAGTTATACAACACTGATATACACTGACTCATATATCTTAGAAGAGCTCCATATATGATAGTATGGTTGGAGGATAATTTATATTTTATAATGTAAACATATTGATTACTTAATTACATCATAATTGACTACTTTCCTACCTGTTCTAAAATATTTTGAGGTAGATCGCTTTAATATATTAATCTATTATTTTATATTTTATGGTATAGACGGTTTTTCTATCTACATTGTTTTCTTTCTAAGAGAATATTCCAATCTCATGAAATATTCAAATGTTTTTATTGATATGGACAAATACAACTCCCTGACAAGTTAATTGTAATAACTGAGCATACAACATAAATTTACTAAGACATATGGATTTTTTGCATCTCAGTAAAATAATATTTGTTACCACCTTAATCTAATATACTCAGATACATACAGACACACACACACTTTTTGTTATATTTCTTGAGAACAGAGAAACTAGGTACTGATTTTATAAATTTGAACAAAACTGATTCAAAAGCTAATGGCAGGAAAAAATTTCATCAACTTTAAACTATGATAAGTGTATTGTAATAAAAATAGCAGAATATTATGAAACATAGAAAAGAGAAAAACGTCTTGGTACGTGTCAGAGAAGTCTTCATAGAAGTGATAACATTTGAAAAATGAATAGGAATAATACAAATGTTTGTGTCCATGAAGAGGACGTGCGTATTGGTTTCTTAGTCCATCTTAGTTCATCAAGACTAAACCTTCCCAAACATTTAAATTCTGTTTTCTTAACAAGTACCCATTTTGTCTTTAAGTTATTACACTCTTATTTTATTTTATTATAAACATTCAGGAGAAGCCAAGCTGCTGCTTCAAGATTTTGCTCAGAAATTTCTTCAGCCAAATATTCAATTTTGTTGCTCATTGTTCTGCCTCCCACAAAACACTAGGATGCAAACAATTAATCCAAGCCCTTTGCCACTTCACAACAAAGATCACTTTTCTTTCAGTTTCCAATAACATGTTCCTTGTTGCATCTGAAATTTCATCAGAATGAACTTTACTATCCATATTTTAATCAACATTCTATTCATGAACACTTATGTATTCTCTAAGAAGATTGAGCCTTTCTTTAAAGCTCTCCTCTTCTCCTTTTGAGCTGCCATGAGAATCATCATTGCCAATGTAGGTATTTTCTAGTATGCAGTATGAAACTTTTCCAGACCCTGTCCATTATCTAGTTCCAAAGTCACTTCCCCTTTTTAGCAGCACCCATTCTCAGTACCAAATTTCTATTTTAGTTTGCTTGAGTTGCTCTGACAAAATACCACAGGCTGGGTAACTTATCAACAACAGAAATTTATTTCTTACAGTCTAAAGGCTGGAGGTCAAGATCATGGGACCGGTGTGGTTCAGTGAAAGCCCTCTTCTGGGCTTCAGACTAGCAATTGTATCCTAATATGCCAAAAGAGGCTAAGAAACTTTCTGGAGCCTCTTTTATAAGTAAATGATTCTATTCATTAGGGTTCTGCACTCATTACTTAATCCTTTCCCAAAAATCCCACCTTTATTATTTTTAATAATAAAATATCATTATCTTTGGGAGTTAAGACTTTTGGAGGGACACATTCAGACCATTGCAATGATTGTACTAAATAAATGTATTCCAGGCTAAGTAGTTAGCATATTATTTTAATAATTAGTTATTTTAACTGAAGACATTTCATGTTTAGTTTTAAGAAGTATGGAATGGCATAATTTGGACCATGGTTTTCAAAAATATTTAAGGTAATAATTAAATAGTAGACAAGACTAAAGTCAGATACTTTGATTGAAAGCCACTTTACATAATTGTTTAGCAATAAGTGAATCCCTTAAACTATGTGCCTATGTTTCTTCAACAATGATCTGGTAATATCATTTTGCTCAAGTAATGTGGTATCAGTATAAATAGAGGATTAAGGGGGGAAACATTTTGAAAATGACACAAAAAATACACACAAATAATCAAAAAGATTTTGTTGGAGGACAAGGTTGGATAAACATAACCCAATGGTAATATTTCAACTAAATTATTACTTGTGAAAAAAATAATTCCCCCTCTTAGATCACATGATAGATCATTCAAAGCTGTATTATCAAGAGAGGGTAATTGGGTAGTCTGCTCAAGTTGCAATAATAAAATGCCATGAACTAGATAATCTAACACCAAAATTTATTTCTCACAGTTCTGGAAGCTGGGAAGACCAAGATCAAGGTGCAGAGAAGTTTAGTTTCTACTGAAAGCTCTCTTCCTGTTCTGTAGATTGCTGTTTTCTGGCAGTGTCCTCTCATAAGGATGAAAAACTCTGATATCTCTTCTTATGAGGGTACTAATATCATCATGAAGCCCCAGCCCTCATGAACTCATTTAAACGTACATCCCAAAAGTCCCATCTCTAAATACCACCACACAGTGGGGTTTGGGCTTCAACATGTGTACCTAGGGGAGGACACAATTCAGTTCATAGCAGCCAGATTGATCTTCTTATCAATTAGTGTTCGTGTGTGTGTGTGTGTGTGTGTGTGTGTGTGTGTGTGTGGTTGAGAGAGGTACTTTTTTGTTTGTATGTTTATCTCTTGCACTTAGACTATTTCTTTAAGTCACTGAACCTAATAGCTGATCTTCACTGCAATTATAATATAAAGTAACATACTGTCTTAAATTGTGTCTAAAAGTTTCTTCCTCCCATCACATCTCATTAAAATGGAAGTTTTCTTGGTTATTTTACTTAATTGTACCTCTAATATTATTTTTTCAGGCAGAAATTGACAACTATCTAAAATATGCAATTATCACTTTAATTGTAACAAAATTTCTATGCTATTCTGGAATGGTGAACCTCATTATAATTATGTAAAATATGATTTTTTTAAAGTTAAGCACAGTGATTCTATTAATTTATGTCAAAACATTTCTAAATAGTTTTAACAGGGACTCTTTCCCTCTTTAATCTCAAAGTCATAAAAATTGTATAATAATTTTAGTTATTAATTAAGTTCCAATAACATATTGCTTTTTATTCACTTGGTACTATATCATACATACCTACAGAATTGAAAAGCCATCTTTCTGCTGATAGTATAGTAATACATATACACATATATGTATATATAATAAAAAACAATGTGATATAATGCAAACAGTATAATGGAAATTAGAAGTGGTTGATTATTGATTCTTTGATTAACATGGAAAGATGAAATAGAGATAATCTCTATTGTAATGAAATGTAAGTAATGGATGCTAATTATTTTTCCACTGTATATTCTCTTCCCTTTCATTTTACAGAGAGAGATACATAGAGTTAGCAATAGAGATAAAAGTTAAGTAGAATTTTCTTCAGATTGCTTCTTACTGAATAGTGATTCTTAAACTAAAGTCAAAAGATCCGTGGCTCACTCATATCATATGAATGGTTACTCTATAGCTCTTTTCTCACCATTTCAGCATTTGATTTTATTTATACAATCACCTACATGTCATATAGTATTATTTTAATTACCACTAGCCATTGAGAAAAAATAATAACAACAAAAGAAGGGACTGGAGAGTGAAGGATTTACGTCATGAGAGGACTGACCCATACCTGCCTTGGATGCACTCAGGTTCTGTCTCCCCCCATCACTGTTCCCTTGGAAACTAAAGAGCTTAAAGATCTTCCTCTGGGGGCATGAGGGGGATGGAAATGGTCACTGCACCTCTGTCAAGGAAGCTGAGTGTTCACTTGCACATGTTAGCCCCATGTGGTAACATAATATAAGAGATTGTCAGGACATTAAGAATAGGGGACTTCTAGGTCAAGGTGATCAATACATATCTGTGGCAGTCTAAGTATCTTATGTAGATAAGAGATATTTTAATGATGATGTCTGGGCTCCCAACATATTGAGATAATGATGTCATATTTACTGTATTGTGTGCTTTCTATCTTTCTATAAAACTAAGTAAATGTGATATCATGTCATATTGGGATCAGTTGATGACCGACTCAAACATACTCCATAGCTATGTTGTCACTTAGAGGTTTTAGGTTTTTGAAGAATATAATGATAGGGAGATGTTGTGAAATTCCGATGAAAAGGTGATGCCTTAGTGGCTGTTTTTTTTTTTAACCCATGGTTTTCCTCACAGTTTTATGGACAAAATACTCTGTGACAAATTACCACAGGTATATCTTGCCAATAGAATACAAATAGCATGGGATTCTGCATGAGAGAACTGCTGAAATGTGAATCTAAAGCCAAATGAGGAGGAAATCAGCTGATATAAATTATGTGATTACTTATTAAAACTTCCCTCGTGGAACTGAAACCTCTTGGAGGAGAGGGAAATAACACAGGTAATGAAGCAACTGGATTTTTGCAGGTGTTTTAGATGAAAATAGATCCACATTCTAAACCAAAAGCTGCGTTGTAGATGTGGGAGAACATTGTGCTTCACTCTGATGCCCCCCCCCCTTAATTGTTGGTTCTTAAACCCACAAATGTGATGGAGAGACAATCCCAGAAAGCAGGGGCTGTGGTATAAGAGAAGTCAGCCATTTTGATGATAACCCTTTTATTAAAGATGCCTAAGGAATTCCCACCTTCCTGTAGTCCTAGGTCAGTTGACTTAAGGCAATTATTTTATCTCTGGACACTGAAGGATGAAAAAGAATGTTTACTGTGAATATTAGTCCACAGCATTCTGTAGTGTTTGGTTTTTATCAAAGACTAATAAAGTAATAGTCATGTCTCTTTAGTGCGGATTGGAGGGAGAAAATTCCGTGTATAGAAAGGAAACTTGAATTACTCTCACTGGGTGTGAAATGGAATAGCTCCACAGAAACAGTAGAAATGTCAGTGACAACAGAATTCCTGAACTGTCAATGTGATAATCAGAGACCAGCTTCTAAATAAAATATGGCTCTGACCCTAACTATGGCAGACACTGAGATTTAGACATGCCTTCCACCATGTGCTCCACATACAATTCTCCTACCGAAAGGATGGGAGTGTCTCTGAAATACCATGGCAGATTTATTCTAGCATAGGCTTTACTGAAATGAAAATCTAGACTCTCCAAAAGAAAGCAAAAAGCCAGAGGAACGAAAACGGAGAAAGAAAAGTAAAGAAACAAGGAATCAGGTACAATTATTTAAGTGGCTGTTCAAACGAAAGATGAAATAAGTTTATAGGGTCCCTATGAAAAGTGAACTGGTGCATGATTACATTCTCACTGGCTGGGAGAAAGGAAAGCTGCTTCAGTGCCAGCAACAACTTCTCCTGAGGAACCCTGTTAAATCCACTCCCCTTGTCCCAGATTGAGTGAATATAAACCCAATCAAGCCAACAGGGAAGACAAAGCGTCCTGACACAGGCTACTAAGATTGTCCAAGCCGCTAAGGCAGCTGAAAACAAAGTTAATGCATCTGTTTATCCAACCACCAGTGAGGGGTCTGAGGCCATATGCTATGGTGAGAGTTGAATATCCTAGGAATAACAAACAAAACGTATGAAATTATGGAATCTCTTTTCACAGCGTACTGTAATATCCCTAGGCAGCATGAAGGAGTGAAAGTAAAGTTTCGGAGTTAGGCAAGGCCTAAAATTTAGAGAGGCAGAAATAACAATGTAAGAGATACTCAGTTTTGGTATCACCTTTACTTGAATGCATAAGTGGAATAGATGTGATGCAAGTGTGGGTGGTCTACCAATACCAGCTTACACGTAAATGTTGGGTAAGTACAACCTTTCCTAGACTTTAACTGACGGGCCAAATAGGAGGTTTTAGAATTACCCAAATAGTATCAAATATTAAGCAATAATAGATTCAGAGAAGAAAACAACAAAAAATTACCCTTGATTAGAAAATGGAAGCTGGAGCGATAGTCTTTATGGTTCTTTCTATAGTGGTCCAGACTCCTCAGGAGAAATTTAGAATGCTCTTATAGGCTGACTGTTGCCTTTCATGGATTTGAAAATGTATCTCCCTGCCCCCAAGTCAATGAGAAAAATATCACGGTGCTTTTCAAACAAAAGGCATGCATATAGTATTTTTATTGTCATTGCAACAGTTTAAACATTTGAGTACTTGATTACAGATAAGGATTTGTTGCTGATATCTCTAAAGTTTTAGTTAAATGGTCCTGTTTATACATTTTGTTTTATTTTGTTTTGTTTTGGTATGAAATTCCAGGACTTGTGTGATCAACTTGATAACTCAACTACTGTTTTTCATTCAGTGATAGTAATGTGCATGCCTAAAAGATGGTTTTACATTTATGAATTAGTGAACCATGGTGTAGTAACAGAAGATAACCTATCTGGGTTCTTATGTATCTTCACCATTGTGAAAAATCTAATACAAATTCTGTTACAAAGCTCATTAAACAACTGAAGGAATTAATCTAATCTTGTTTTCAGCTGACTGGTGTCTGTGCAGATTGCTGTGGGTCATTGTCATAAGGCTGTAACTTTTGTTCTCTAAGTCAGATTTTCAAAATGACTCATTCAGGATACTGCTTTGGACAAGTAATTTATTGTTTCTAAAACTCGTATGTCAGTGTTGCCAGTAGCTGTAAGGAAATTTATTGAATTACAGAAGCTTTAGGAAATTGAGTCTCAGGCTTCTGCACACTGTTTCAATCATTTCATTAAAAAATATAGGAAGGTTAAGAAAATTACTGTGTACAATATCATTTACAGTATCATTATGCTTTGTATAAAGGACTTCAGATGGTAATCCTTTAGCAAACTCTTTAGCTAGCCTGGTACAAGAAAGTGAAATAGTAAGAGAGACAGCCCACCACCGAAGCATGGCTTCAGCAGATGGTACTAAAAAGTACAAAAGCAATTATTATGTAAATCCACATCTCCTAAAATAAGAACCTGTCCACATACACCCAAACATCTTAGATTGCCATTTTGTGACTGCTTTTCTCTTTAAATTTGACCTTGTCTTTCATTTTAGATTGATTTGATGTTTAAAATGCTCCTAGTGAATGCAGAGAAGGGATATGATTGAGCAATACACGATATTATTCAGAGTATGAAAACCACATCATGAGATTAATGGCTCAGTATTAAAATATCTTGTATACATTTCCCTAGTATCTCAGAAATGTAATAATAAGTCCAGTGTAAGTCAATAAATTATTTCATGATTCCTTCAATTTTGCACTGCATATTTTAATGAAGTTTTATTGGAATGAAAGATCATATAATCTGCACAGGGCTGCCAGTTTCACATTTAGTCGCCATTTTCTAGAGGGATATACCAACCTGATTGATCTTTGAAATTAAAGGTAAAATTGGTTAGTATAGCACATTTACAATTCATATGTAAGCAGATAGTGAGGTCTGGATATGCCTACCAAACTAAAGGGACAGGTCACTAAATAGGATTTATATCAGAGCTAAGAAGTTTACTAAAATCCAGGTATATTGTGAATTTGAAAAAACTTTGACTGTGAGGGGAGAGGAGATGCTGAGTTTGTTATGATGTTTGTTGTCCAGATGGTAGCTTGTACTCTACTGGACTCACGCTAGAGGACTTTGTGAAATGTGTTTGTGGAAGGAAGAAACAGAACTAAGTGCATCGACAATGAAGACAGTTTGAAGAGCTCTGAGTTTAATCTGCGACTATATAGATACCAACTGTGACATCAAGAGGAACAAAATATTTCAAATCAGAATGTATTCATAAATCATTTTTAAATTTTTTAATGTTTTGTTTATTTTTGAGAGAGAAAGAGAGAGACAGCATGAGCAGGAGAGGATCAGAGAGAGAGGGAGGCACAGAATCAGAAGACAGGCTCCAGGCTCTGAGCTAGTTGTCAGCGCAGAGCCCGATGCAGGGCTCGAACCCACGAACTGTCAGATCATGACCTGAGCCAAAGCTGGACGCTTAACCAACTGAGCCGCCAAGGCGCCCCCATAAATCATTTTCAAACCTTTATAATTGTGTAAGCTTGCCTGGTATTCTTAATTGCAGGTAATATTTGCTGCTAATGTTTCTTGTGTGGTAAATGCTTAACCCCTTTACATATATTAGATACAGAAATTCCTGAAATTCTGCAGACTAAGACCATAGAAGGAAAAAAAGAAAAAAAAAAGAAAAACAGAACGTATAGAGAGGTATTTTACAAATAAGGTATAGAGAGGCACATATCATCCTTCTTTTAATAGCCAAAGGGAAAATAATAATGATCGTAGATAAAGAAAGAAAGAAAGAAAGAAAGAAAGAAAGAAAGAAAGAAAGAGAGAAAGAAAGAAAAAAGAAAAAGAAAGAAAGAACAAGAGAAAGAAAATAGCTTTGGCATCTCAGAACCTCAGAAGCTGGTGGTTCAACAGATGAGATGCTGGTTGGATAAGGTTGTCCTTACCTCTTGCCTTTGGAGCAGCAATCAGAGACTGACAGGAGAAGCCATGCTCATGAGTAGATGTAAGACGACCCAGAAATATTTAGAAGGATTATTTTGAGAGACTGCAGTTCTTATATCTGAGGTTATAGGAAAGAGGCCGTGACATCCTGGTTAATCCTATTATGAAACCCTATCTCTAAACACAGGTCAGGAGGCTTGAGAAAACTAGATTGTACTTAATCACTGTGGGATGAAAAAAAAAAAAATTCCTCTCCTGGCTCTCCAGAAAATCTCACATAAAAAAGTCCTGATTTTTTTTTTCAGAAGTTCTTCATGATTACGTGTATCTACAAGCTGCTGGGGCAGATAATGGCTGGCCCATTTAATCCTTCATTAGTTTTTGCCATCCTAATTTAACTGTTCCTATACATATTGGTTAGACATACTGCAAAGCATTTAGAAACCTGCTTTAGAAACAGTTTTAGAAAAGGTTTACACCTATTTAGGCCTCATTAATAAACAACTTTCTCCTTACAGGTTGTCAACCAGCATTAAAGAAAAACCAGAAATTAATGGAAGGGCTAACTTTAATGCAAAATAGCTGGACCTGAATCTTTAACAAAGGTAAGAATAGATTATGATTAATTTGCCTGCTTTTCTTTTTTACCTCACTGCAATACTTGCCTTTTGTCAGAGTCTTGTTCTTCTGATTTTAGAGGTGTGGGGTCTTGGTTTGTTTCTTTGTTTATTTTTTTATCTTGTTTTGTTTTGTTTTGGAAACCCTGGAGTACTCAGCATGCCACTGAGGCCTCAGGCTCTTATCACCACAAGCAAAACTGTCAGTTCCAAAACAAGGCTGAGAAGGACTCTCCAGCAAAAAGAAATGCAAAACAAGCACTTCACAGAATAGTGGGGCAGGTAGTGCTAGAAAACTTATTAATGAAGGATTAAATGTATAAAAATAATGCTCTGAGTCCCTGAAATTTACTTCCACTCAAAAACCTAAGATTAGAACTAATCATGTTGGTACAGTTTGAGAAATTATGGAAGAATGTTTTGTGTTAGGTCGCTAATGTTCTTTCTTTGTTCATCTTTCCTTAATCGTGTAAAAATAATGTAAGCAAACAGGTCGCACATATTTTTAGCATTTTTAGACTTTTTTTTTTATATATGGGCTTTGGGATAAATATTTTTGTGGTAAATATTATTTAATGCTAAGTTGGAAATTTTCTTAGAGAGAAAATAAATATGAAGATAGCAGAAAGTTATTACAGAAAATAACTTTAGAAATCTAAGATAGATTCTAGCATATTATTTAATTTTTTTGAAGCTTTCATCTCACTCATTTTATTAGGAGGTCTCTCATTTTTAGTAGGAGGGCAAAAGTACAAGTGCTCACTGAGGATTTTGGCAACTCACATGTGTAGAGTCTTTGATGTTGAGCAATCTGTGCTTATTTTTGTACATGAACTCCTTTTTTTCGGATAGCTTAATTATCAGCTGGGAAAGTGGGCAAACAGAAATTCAAAAATCAGAATTGAGTTTCCCCATTCTTTTGGCTTTTTGTGGCCACGTTGCTGTGGTAGAAAGCAGGAGGATACAGGAAGCTCAAGAGGTGAAGAGATTTGGGACATAACCAGGCAAAAGCCACCTTGTCCCTTTTCCCTCACCACTATTGATACTTTCTCAGCAGATGTGCCTGACTTGTTCGTATTACTGCTCTGGGGACTGACATGCTCCTAAAATTGTCATGGTCCAGCCCTGAGAGGGTTAGCAAGGAGCACCCACCAGCGGGAGATCGGCCTGCATGGGTTCACCTGCGTCTCGTCCCATCTTGGCACTGCTATTTTGGCCCATCTGTTCCTGGACTGGTGCTGCTATTTGTCCGTTTTTTATGTATGTCAGTAAGGAGTCAAAAACTTTTCCATCGACTATCCCCCCCTAAAGCATCCAGAATTTCTTCAGCCTGGACTGGGAAGTTCTCATTTAATATTCCTTCATTCTCCAAGGATTCTCTACCTTTTAAAATGTTGTTTGAAGGTTCACATATTGCCTGTTGCGTTGCATTTCTTGGTTTGTGTTGGGCTTAGTTATGGAAGTAAGTATTGCTTGCTGTTAGTTAACTTTCCTATTGATCCATACTTTGTAGGGATGTATGCAACATGTATATTTAAATGCTGTTTTTTATATCAAAATAATGGTGAAACTCAATTCTGATTTTTGAATTTCTGTTTGCCCACCTTACCAGCTGATAGCTAAAGCTATCAGAAAAGTGGAATTGATGTATAAAAATAAGCATAGATTGCTCAACATCAAAGACTCCACACATGTGAATCCTCAAAATCCTTAGTGAGAACTTGTACTTTTGCCCTTCTATTAAAAATGAGTGAGATGAAAGCTTCCTATATGATTAAATATTATTTGATAATATCATTTTAATATCTTATAATATCCCATCTATTGTTATGTGTCTTGGTTTGGGCAATCTATTCAGTCTCATGAAAATAAAAAATGGAGGGAAGAGCTTCACATAAACAACATTACCTTGAATCTCTCATTATTTGAATCTACATACCATTTTTCAATTATATATCTCCCCAAGACAAAGATTAAAATTAAAAGCCTATCTTACTTAGGAATACAGACACATGAGCAAAATCCAGACATGTCCTTGAAATATTAAATTAGAATTATTTCAGCCCCTCTAGGAAATTTTTTATGATTTGCTATCATACTTGGGTATATTATATTGCTCACACTACAATGATGGTAATTTTTTTTTCTTTTCCTGAATTTGCTTGTCTCAAATATGTAGCAGTCTGGAGGGAAACCTTTCACAATATTCTATTCTTTCCTGAGTAAAGAGATCATATTCTATTCATCTAGGCATCATCAAAGACTAGAACATCATAGACATATACTTTATATTTATAGAATGAATAAAATTGGCTTCCATACCTAACACATTATAAAAATTAAAACTGTTCATTTAAACTTGGTAGTATCAATTTCAGTATATGCAATGCTATTCCAATTTTTCTAGATATTTTATTATTATGTTAGTTATATTATTATATCTTTATATTACTATTATGTTGGTTAGGTCCTACCAGAATCATCAAAAAATATTAATCTGGAATTCTAAAGAGAATTTATAGTAGATATTATTTACAGAGTTGTGGAAAGGGTTAAAGGAACAGACAAAAGATATTTAGAAAACCAAAAGTAACCTATAGCCAGAAGCCATTTCCTTCCCTAGGCCCAGAAGTATAAAAGGCATAATAGGAAAAAGTGTCTCTGGATCCAAAGGTTGCTGGAACCCTGAAAGAGGGATCACAGCCCGTCCATCACCAAAGTGCAAAGTAAAGAAACATCCCTAGCTCATCATCCAATTTTCTGCTATTGAATCCCTTTGCAATCTATCAAGATCAACTTTCTGGGGTCAGAATAGTGAAGAGAACACAAAAATTGATTGTAAATTAAGTAAAAAAAATCGTACTTGTTATGGAAGAGGTAAGTCTAATATTAGTTATGAAGAATTGTTTTGTCATTAAAAATATGATATAAAATCATATGTGTTTGTATGCATGTGCATATATACACATACATTGAGAAGACATTGAAAGCAGATGCAAATAAACCAGGAGGTCTGCAGCATGGCAGTGCTCTGGATGTTTTGTCCCACAAAAAGCATTTTAGAATGATTTAAATTTATATCTAGTTTTGTACTATCATCATTATTATTTGAATGACAATCATAATAGCAGCTCTTTAACTTTAATGAATACCTTATGTATTTACTTCGACAATTAGCAATTACCCTATATTTTTATTTTGACCTCTTGTTTATAGAAACAGTCCAAACTAGTAATTTTAACCTTGCTGGAAATTTAAATTATTAACTTTCACTAACTTTCTCACGTATCTTAATTATTTAGTTTTTCCCCCAAGTTTATATGACAAATATAATATGACAAACAGTCATAAGCCACATTAAGTTTTATATCCTGTTAAGTTCATGGCCAAGAGTGAAATGATTTAAAATGACTTGTGTATACTTCACCAGGAAACAACAACAGGGAAAATTGTTTTTTAGCCTAATTAACATAGCATAAATAAATTGTACAATAGACAAGACACAGGGACTATTACTATATTCCTCAAGCCACCTTATAAAATGAGTAAGATATTTCGCAAAATGTATCAATCCTAACAATATATCACTTTGCAATATTGATTTGTTGACCTTTAAAAACAAAACAGCCGATTATTTTGCCAACAAAATGAATTCATTTTGGAATAGCGAGGGATTTGCAATTTGGATATGCAGACCACGGTGACCATAGGCAAATTCCAAAAACAGAGGAGAGGAGCTTGCTTTCATAGGGGAAAGGAGGAAACTGGGTGGGCTGTTTCAGAGTTCTCAGAGTGAACTATTGCTTGGGCCAGAGAAATTCTCTCTTCCTCCTGCTGGGGTATGCAAAGTAATCTTCCCATTGAGTAATGTGAGGAATGCTTCTTAAGGCAAGCAGAAATGTATAAGAGCTCCCCCTCAGGGTCCCAGCTCCATTTTAAGTGAGGTTTTATTTATTTATTTTCACAGATTCAGCAAGTAGTACATTCCAAAAATGTTTGTGATGAACTCATGTGATAAATTCTTAAAATGTTTCCTCTTAGAAATAGTGGTTGAATTATCAGAGTACATAGTACAGCTCAAATATCATATCCTCCAAAAAAAATCTTATCACCTCCTTTAAATGTTTTTGGAAGTTATCAGTTTTCTATCATTCCTATGTTTACTCCCTATAAACTTGTTTTTTTTTTTGATTATACATACCCTACTATACTGTAAAGGGATATACCTTTGTTTGCTCATAAACACCATCATATAGTATAGTGCCTTCCGCATAGTAGGTACTTAATGTGTGGTATGAGTGGATCAATGAATAAATGATATAAGCTAAGCTACTAAGGTGTTGATTTGATCATAAGGTAAACTTGATCTAAGCAATTGTATGGGAAGAATTCTCAAGAGTCTACAATATAGAGAGAAATGTAAAGAATATAGAATAACCAGAGCAGTTTGTTTAAATGAAGAACATTCTAGCAGTAACCACCTAATGTCAAGACTGATTATAAAGAAGCAGTTGTCAAGACGGGGTGGTATTAAGTTGATTATGTCAAGATATACAAATACTCGAATGGGTTAGAATAGAGTCCTGAAATATACCCTTACATACAGGGAGGCTTATTTTTGACAAAGATTCAAAAACAACCCTATGGAGATTTTTTAGCATATGGTGCTAGATATCCGAATGTCAAAAATAGCAATACAGATATATTTATCTATATCTATATCTATATATATCAGTAGCATTTACTATTTTTAAGAAGCAACTCAAAATGGATATCACTGACTTAAATATAAACCTAAACCTATCAACCTTTAACAATAACTTTTTAAATTTTACCTTGAATTAATCAAATATCTTACCTTCAATACAAATATCATTATTATAAAACAAGTTGATTAATTGAATTTTATCACATTATTAAAACTATTAAATTAAAAAGACTAGGAGGAAATCCTTGCAAAATATATAGCTAGTAAAGGACTCATTTCCAGAATATGTAAACAACTCTCAAATACAACAATTATAAAACACATTTTAAAAGTAATCATTTTAAGGCACCTTGGTTTCTCAGTTGGTTGAGCTTTTGATTCTTGATTTCAGCTCACATCATAATCTCACGGTTCATGAGATCAAGTCCCACTGTTAGTGTGTAGCCTGCTTAGGATTCCCTCTCTCCTCTCTGTATGCCCTCCCCCGCCACACGTTTTCTCTCTCTCAAAATAAATACACAAAACATTAAAAAATAAAAATAATAATTATAAAACAATTATTTTGTTCTTAATTAGCAAAAGCTTTGAACAGACACTTAACTGAAGGAAATATATGGATGACAAACACAAGAAAAAAATGTTCAACATCATGAGTCATTAGCACATGCAAATCTAAAAGAAAATTTGATACCACTATGCATCAGTTAAAATGCCTAAAATTAAAAAATTAACCATATCAAGTGTCTCACAATGTAGAGAATGTAGAATGCTCATTTACTGTTGATAGAAATGTAAAATTATACATCATTTTGGGAAACTAGTTGGTGCTTTCTTTAGAAATTAGAAAAAAAGAAAAATGTATGTATAATGTATTATTATATCGATATAAAATCCTAGAATACAACAACTTACAAGAAGATTAGTGGTTGCCAAGGGACTAGAGGGGAGAGGAGGAAAGGGATGAATTAGAAAGTTATCAAAATATATACCTGAGGAGTGCCTAGGTGGCTCCATCGGTTAAGCCTCCAACTCTTTATCCTGGCTCAGGTCATGGTCTCACTGTTCATAGTTTGAGCCTTGCATGGCACTCTGTGCTGACAGTGCAGAGCCTGAATGGGATTCTAGCTCTCCCTCCCTCTGCCCTTTTCCCACTTGTATTCTCACTCTCTCTTGAAATAAAGAAATAAACTTTAAAAAATATATATGCTAGGGTCCAGCTCCAGCAGGTTCCAGGTTCCCCTGAAGGATGGATGGCTTCAGTGAGAGAGAGTGAGAGAGCCTCGAGTTTTTTTCTGATCACCAGGCAGGCACCCCTGCCCTCTGACAGGCATCTCTACCCTTCTGACAGGAATCTCTACCCTGTCTCGTTCTCAAGCTTTATTTATGGTGAAAGGTACAAGGACCAGAAAGAGCAGTAAATGGTTTCTCGTAGATAAGTTTTACAATTTTCCAGGACATGGGTTCTGCAGAAGTTACAATTCTAGTAGTGACGCTTGCCATAAAAAACTTATCTACAGGCACTCATGTTGTTATAGGTATTTTTACAAAACCTCAAGTCTAGCCTTAAGGAAGCGACCTTTAACCAAGAGGCAAACAACATTGTTTAGTAAAGGTCAATTTTTTATGAGTAAGGGTCATTAGGCTGTTTATAACTCTAAGAGAAAGTTCCCAGAAAAACAAGATCCCCAGGAGACATAACGCCTGCTCTCACAGTCCCAAAGATGATTGATACATTTTATTGCAGTAGTGACTTTTACATAGGTGTCCAGGCCCAGCAGGTAGTCAGTTATCAGTTAGTTGCTTAAGGTAAAATTATATGTTGCTTGCCTTAGTCACATTAGGGTGTATCTAGTTTATTCATCTTTTCCGTGACCAGGTGCAATCACGCCTCAGGGACAGGGCAGGGGACAGCCTTTCCTAACACTAATCAGCAAAGCACTCTGAGGTTTGGTGCCCAAGCAGAAATGAAAGTTTCAAGAGGGTAGATTTTGGGAGCTGTCTGGGGACAAGAGACAGTACAAACTTGCCATACCCTCACCAGGAATTTTCACTCTACCAGTGAGTTCAGGTAGCTCCCAACGTATATATACTTGAAATATGTGCAAATGACTATGTCTACTATATCTCAATAAAGTTGTTAGAAAGGAGGTAAGACTACTTTTATGCAAATTGCCAAGTTTTAAAGTCACAGAGACAAATTAATTTTATAATATCACCATTCCATAAGTGGTACAACAGGTATTGAATGCTGAATTCTGATTTCAAATCTCATTTTCATTCATTATTTCACAAATGTCTATTGACCACTTATTTTACTAAACCACTAATTCAGGCACCGAGGGTACACTCATTTAAAAACAAAGAAAGAAAAAAGTTAGTTTACATGGCAGCAGTTATATAATACACACTTTTTAAAACATTTTTTCTTTATTTTGTAATGACTGAAACAAAACAGAGCTAAAACTGCAGCTTCTGGAAAAACCATTTTTTCTTGCTGGTCTTGTACATTTCCTTGAACTTGACCTTGGCCCCTCGTCAGGGTTTACATTTAAGAGCAGAGTTTTTGAATGCTTCGCTATTGCTGACAATTTTGTCCAAGAAGATATCTGCAGGGTGCCTTGTGGGCATGAGGTGATTGTAATTGTAAACTTTCACAAAAGATTTGATCTTTGACCCCTTCCTGCCTATGGTTGTTGTCAGTTTGCTGGCATAGCAGTCAATTCCAGCCACAAGAGCAAGGCTTTAGAGATGACTTGAGGTGGAAATCATGAACGTTCCTCACAAGGACCACTTTGCCTTGAAAGTAGCTTTTGCTAGGACCAGGGTCCCCATCCCCGATTTCACAAATACGCTTTTTGATACCAACCACTCAACCCTTATATACTTCCATGGAAGGACAGACAATAAAAAATATGCATATTAATTTAAATAAAGCATTATATAGCGATAAGTGCTGGGGAATAAAGTAGGGAAAGTTAGGAAATGTGAACATATGATATTTAATTTGAATCGTTAAAAAAGGCTTTAAAATTACTACATTACTCCCTAATGTAATTAAGAAGTCAGTCATATGATAGCTATAAAAAAGCATTCTAGACAGAAGAATAGTGATGATAAAGGCTCTAGGCATGTTTTTTTTTAATTTGTTTTTGGTTTTGTTTCTGATGAGTTACAGAAGTAGTAAGGAGACCAATGTGTCTGGAGCAGAATAAGAAAGAGGGAAGGTGCAGATTATGAGGTCAGGGATATAATATAGCAGATAAGAACAATGGATTGAAACCTAGAAAGTCTTTAGTTTTGTTTTATAGTCTAGTATTTTGAGAACAGAAATAGTATAATTTGATTTACATTTTATAAGATTTGTAAATGTTATTTAGACTGATGGACCCTCTCTACCCAAACTTACCATCTCACTCTTGTAAATTGTCACAATTTTGGATACTATGGTCATGTGAATACATTTTGATCATGATGTCCTATAAATATCATAGAAGTAAATTTCTAAATATTATCATTGTTTTATTTTTGGTAACCTCTTAAAAAGATTAGCCTATTTCCTAGTCCAGAAGTATTCTTTTGATGTAAAGTTTATTCATTAGGAATCATTTTCCTGTTGGCATGGATTAAAACTGAACTCAAACTGTCTTATGAGTAAAAGAGAGTATGACTTTATTGGACCATATAACAGAACTGTCATGCTTGGGATACAACAGTTCATAAGAAGGTATCAGTTCTTTATCTTTTCTGTAGATTTGTTTGACTGTTTGTTGACTTTATTCTCTAAGAGATTCTCAGTATCTGGGGAAAATGACCCCCGTTTGCAAAACCAAGAAACATTCCAATGGCTTAATGAGTCAACAGCTGAAAATATCATATCTTTATCAGTGATATATATCAAATACATTGAACTTTTCTCATTGGACATACTTGGTTGATATGGCCTAATACCGTGGCCAAGAAGATAAGTTGTCTACTTGATTGACATGAGCTTAGCTATATGATCTGGCATAATCAGATCATTGTGATTTACTGCCACAAGTCTAAGTCACATATCTTATTTCTATGGCATGTGAAGGACATGCCATACTGACTTTCAGCCATAGGGAATGAAGAGGTGGCAGGTAAAGAAAAACATGAGTTCTACATAAGAAGATTGGAGCAATGATATCAAAGAAACATGTAGGAAAGTTTAATAGGAGAGTAAACCTATCAGTACCATAATCCAAAATGGGGAAGACAGAGGATCCAAAGCTAGGTGAGATTAAGAGGAATTCAGGGAACAAATAATATAATGTTTTATGTTATATAAAGCAGTCTTGCATATGGTTGTGGTACCACTTTAAATCTGCTGAAGTCTAACTCACTCTGCCTTCAGATATTACACTTCATGTAAGAAGCCTTCAGGTACATTAAAAAAATAAAGTGGGTGTGTGCATATGTGTGTGTAAGTACAAATGTATCCATAAACTAACATAAGCTAAATATGATATGCATATTAGCAAAAACACATTGGTAGAGATTATGGCTTTTTTTCTAACAGCACAGAATCTAACACATATAAAATACTCAATAATTTTTCAGTGAAGCCTTCTTAAATCAGCTTGTAAATAAATGTTTCATATATAACCATGAACTGCAAAGATTGTTTCTAATATATTTATTCTGTTATGTAAAACTTCTAATATACAGTAATGCTTTTTATTAAATAAAGGAGTTAAATCCTAAAAGGTGATGCTCTTTAAATTTCTCTAATTCTTTTTTTGCTTCTTTGTTTATTTTTATTTACTTTTTTATTTACTTTTAAATTTGTAATTTAAATTACAAATACCTTAAATGTTAAATTATTAATACAAGATCAAAAGCAAGATTTAAAACACATATGTATTCTGTGTTTTTATTGTATTTTTATCCTGTTCATTTTCTGTGTCCATACTTGTGAGAAGAGAAACTAATTCTTATTTTAACTTTATTTTAAAATGCTATTATATTCAGAGTGAATTAAACTCGCACCATTTTATTAAACACATTCACATTCATTTGTTTTATATGAGCACCTTGTGACTATTGTTTTACCTCCCTAAATTGTTTCATATAAACACAAAACACCTCTGCTTAACTTGATGATCCCGTCTCCACCAAAATATAAGGCAGCTGTGACACACACGATGCAGTTTAGTTTTTTTCATATATTGGTGACTAAGATGGACTGATGTTACATGAACTTCCTAATGTTCCAGTTTCTGATGAATACATTTTACACAAACTGCCAAACATAGGTCACTGGATACTTCTGAGTAGAACATAATAAAATAAAATGAAAATGAAGTCTTAAAGTTTCTCTATCCTGGGTATTGCAAAATCACAATAATACATTTTATATTTTTCATTAGAAGGGGCATGTGAATCAGCCCACACATTAAATTCCAAAAATTTTATTGTCAAGGAATGCAGCAGAAATTAAATCATTAATTTCATTGGATGGGTACATTATCTTGTTACCCTGAAAGATGTGTCTTTCTCAACTATATACTACATTTTTAAAAAAGAAAACACCAAGAGAGCCCTTGTTTATAAATCTCAATTTCCCATGAAAACATTCTTTGGAAGTAAAATTATCATTTTGTTTTTTATTTATAAGTATCTGACATTGCACCAAACATGTTAGATATGGTTATGATTGCAAAACAAGTATGTGACCAATTTTCTTTATGCAACATGGAAGAAGTCAGTTCTCTATTCAGTTAACAGAGTCCACTCACTTGCTATCTTCCCCTTTCAAAATATAACATTTTGTGTCTTTATGTTCAGGACATAGATCTGTCTCTAATACAGATACAGCAAGTGCATTGCTTTTCATGTGACCCTTTTCTAAAGAAACCATCCCCATATACTGCTAGACATCTTTTTTCAGCAAAATCAAGATATGAACTCAGTTGGCAAAAGGCTTTATTGTGGGGAAATTGCACATTATTCTCATCACTTTTAAGGCATTTCAGAGCCTACACAGCTGTAAAATTTTTTTATCTCTTTTTTCCCCAGTAGGGATTAGCTGAGGTCCAAGGAGTATTATAAGCCTGATAAAGCTTTGAGTGCTTTCACACTGAACTTGGAATGAGTCCAAATATCTCTAACTCCAACATATCAAACTTAAAGTATTGCAAAAAGCCCAAGTGACTCAACAATCCTCACCCATCTCCATGACTAAAGCACGTATCTCTCCAGCTGTTCAAAGTGTAGTCTTGCAGCTGAGTCTCTCTGAAGAAATTGCACTAAGTTTTTGACAGCCACCTCACCAGAATTATGTGTCCTTCTGGAAATGTGGTCCCTGTCCAATGATTGGCCAGAACAGGGGTGGTAAGGTGGGTTGAGATGAGGAACTGTTCAAAGGCTTACTTCCTTTCCCTCCAATCATGACAGCCCTAAGGAGAATCATCTTTACTTCAGTGGGGTCTTTGCTGCAAAGGCATGCAGTCCTTTCTTATTATCCCTCTGCCCAGTCGTGTGTGTGTGCGTGTGTGTGTTTAACCCTCTCACAGATGTCATTCCTGAAACAACGAACTTCTTGCATACAAATCTCTGTAGCACAGCCTATTTCCCAGAGAAGCTGGCTAGCAACACAACTTAATTAAAATAAGAATATGCAATCCCATTTCTAAAAAAAAAACCCTTGAAATTAATAAAGAAAATTATATCACTACTTTCAGTATGGAAATTATAGTGGACAAAATAAAATTATTGGCTGCTTTTGGACTGTATTGTCACATGGACTGAGTGTACATTTATTTCCTTGATTACCTTTATAATTCTAAGGCTGAAGTACAAAATTTTTAAAAATGACGTTGAGACTTTTTTTAAGTTTATTTGTTTTGAGATAGACAGAATGAAGGGGAGGGGCAGAGAGAGAGAAGAGAGAATCCCAAGCGTGGTCCATGCTAATAGCTGATAGCATGGAGGCAGACATAGGGCTTGAACTCAAAAACCATGAGATCATGACCTGTGCTGAAATCAAGAGTCAGGTGTTTAATCCACTGAGCCACCCAGGTGCCCTGAGGCTATTTCTTGACACTTACATATTCTTTCAAGAGCTTTTTTAAAAAATGAGGAATCCACTCCACCCATCCCGTGTGTGAGTGAGTGTGTGTGTGTGTGTGTGTGTGTGTGTGTGTGTGTATCAGTATGTGTGTGTGTGTGCCTGTGTGGTTAGAGGTGGAAGATGAGTTTAAAATAAGTTTTAAATTATACAATATTAGACCTAATTATGACATACATGTTTAGCATTTGGCTAAAAAGTGTTGCTTTGATTTTATTTTTTTTATTTTATCATTTTTAAAGTTTATTTTCAGAGTTAAAGAAGCTTTGGGGCTCCTGGGTGGCTCAGTAGGTTAAGTGGCAGACTTCAGCTCAGGTCATGATCTCACAGTTGGTGGAGTCGAGGCTCACGTCAGGCTTTGTGCTGACAGCTTAGAGCCTGGAGCCTGCTTCTGATTCTGTGTCTCCCTCTCTCTCTGACCATCTCCCGCTCATGCTTTGTGTCTCTTTCTCTCAAAAATAAATAAACATTAAAAAATATTTTTTTAAAAGAAGCTTAAAAATATTTGGGAGCTTAGTGACTACTTCCCTTTGTCCAGTTGTAGGAATTTATCCCCAACCCCTTCTATGTTTCTCATTATAAAGTCTTCTTTCAAATATTAACAAATTGACTCCAGGAGGGTACTAATTTACTATCCCATGAGCAATGTAGGAGACTGCTCATTTTACAATGTTAGCTCTGTGCCATTTATTATTTTTTCCCTTTCATCAACATAATGGATGAAATGCAGTATACTCCACTGTTTATTTTACCCCCTAAAAATAACTACTGAAATTGAAACTATTTGTACATTATTGTCCAAAATATACTGAGATGACCTTTGGGAACATGTCACAATATAAATTAATATAAAAATTGTTCCTATGCTACACCTGGGTTAGTGTCTTGTGGTTGCTCAAAGGAAGGCAAGATCAACCCCCAATCCGGAATTCAGTTCAAATATTGAGATAGATATTGCTACCCAAGTACTAAGAGGTATAAGAACATTTATTACTCACATTATAAGGTTTGCTTGGGAGACCAAGGCAGACTTACACTAATGTGCAAAAATGGCTTACTAGAGCAAAGTGGAACAAATGGCTTGGTGTTTTTTCAGTGATTAGAGGGCAGTTTCAGGTTTATAGTCCCCAGTCATTGTCCTGGATTTTGTGGGATTTGAACTTTCCACCAGAACCAAAGGAGGGAGCCTGGGGATTTTTAAATGAGCGTGTTAAGGTGTCAGGGAAAAGATCTATAAAGGAGTCTTGGGCTTAAAATATATCAAAAGTCAGACATCAAAAATGCAATCAGACTCTGTCTTTCAGTTAAAAATAAAGCAAAATAACAAGTGCTAGGAATAGAGAAGGAGCTCAAAACTGCAGAGGAAAGAGCAAACTGACCTCCTAAGAAGAGCACAGGTCCTCTAAACTGGAATCTGATTGACTGAGACCATGGAATGACTTTATGTCTTCACTTAAGGGAAATGGGAGTGACATTCCTCAAACATTGAAGTGCTGCTTCACAACTTAAAAATAAATTAGTCAATCAGCCAAAATTCTCAACTCACCTTTAGCTACAGTGATGGCAATGATGTTTGTCATCTATCTGTGACTTTGTGTTTTAAAAGCTACTTATTTGAGAGAAATTGAAGCCTTAAATCTGAAACATATAAATTTTATAATCGGGGTTCAAAATTTACAACATACACTCAGTATTTGAATATACATCCAAAGAATTATTAAAGAAACTGACTAAGGACTTGTGAAGTTCTTGAACTCTGTAGGATGCAAGTTGTAGAAACACATGAAACTTTGTGTTTGTGTGTGTAGAAACACAAATGAAATACAAAACTATAGAATGAATAAAATGACAATGAGCTTATCTTAAAAGATTTAAAACAAGACCAAATAATGAACTTATAAAAAAGGAGGAACAAAAACCCAAATAATTAGTGTACATTGACCAATTTGAATGACTAAAATACTAACATTTTTTTTCCTTTCTTTCATTTTTCTCCAAGTTTTTATTTACATTCCAGCTAGTTAGCTTGCAGTGCAATATTTATTTCAGGTGTAGAATCTCGTGATTCAACATTATATACAACACCCAGTGCTCATCACAATTGTCCTTCCTATTACCCATCATCCATTTAACCCATCCTCCCATCCCCACCCCCGTTGTAACCCTTAGTTTGTTCTCTATAGTTAAGAGTATGTTTCTTGGTTTGCCTCTCTCCCCCTGCCCCATCCCCATGTTCATGTGTTTTGTTTCTTAAATTCCACATATAAGTGAAATCATTTGGTATTTTTCTTCCTCTGACTGACTGATTTTGCTTAACATAATGCATTCTAGCTCTATCCACATCGCTGCAAATGGCAAGATTTTATCTTTTATGGCTGAGCAATTTTCCATTGTATATATATATATGTGTGTGTACATATATATGTATATACACACACATATATATATATTACTTTTTCTTTATCCATCATCATTTAATGGGTGTTTGGGCTCTATCTGTAATTTGGCTGTTGTCGATAAACTAGCATGTTTAAAAAAAACATTAAAAAAAAACCTCATAGAAATCATTCAATGTCATATGAAAAGCAATAATGAAAAAAGGAAGAGAAATTATCAAACAAAATATGGTTATCAAATTAAAAATGTAAAGATTTCTCATGTTAAATGGGGCAAGATCATACCCTCCATAATAAAGATACTTAAAATACATTGATCTTGTCCTCTCTGGCTGCTATAAACTTGACCACCAGTATGAATGATACAGTAGCTATACAGGAAGTTCATGACCACCCTACTACATCGCAGGAACATATGGTCATTGATGTTCTTCACCCCAGAAAGGCAACAGTACTTAAGACAGAAATTCAGGAAAAATTAGCCAAAGTGTACAAGACTACATCAGATGTCATCTTTGTATCTGGATTCAGAACCATTTTGGTGATGGCAAGACAACTGGCTTTGAAATGTTTTATGATTCCTTGGATTATGCAAAGAAAAATGAACCAAAATATAGACTTTCAAGACAGGGTCTGTATGAGAAGGAAAAGATGTCAAGAAAACAGCAAAAAGGATCCAAGAATAGAATGAAGAAAGTCAGGGGGAACTGCAAAACCCAGTCAATGTTGATGCTGGCAAAAAGTGAGCTACAAATTAGACAACGGAAAGAGTAAAGATTCTGCAATAACTATCTGGGGTGATTTGTGTATTTTTCATGAAAACTCAAAAAAATGCATTGATCTCCAAAAAATGCATTGATGGACATAAAACAAAGGGACACAGAAGCCACCTGAAAGAATTCCCAATGACCAGAGTTGGCACAGATTGAACACCAAAATGAAGTAAGCATAAACTTCACAGCATAACATGAATATCCATGTGTTGATACTGATGCACATACATAATTGAACAAATAAATTAATGGGAGAGAAGAAACAAATCTCTGATCCAGAAGAATTCCAAATAATTTACATAGATATTCTATGCTTTGAGTGGAGGATATAAACACCCACTCTTTAATTGTAGGCTGTGCACACTGACTTCTTTCAAACAAGTACCATGTGGAAATGATCAGTCTAACTTTATAGTGTAGAAATCTGACAAACACTACTTCAGCCAGGTGATAAATATAATTAATAGTATGCACCCTTGATATGATGAGTTGAAAATATTACTTCACCT
Source organism: Helogale parvula (assembly GCA_004023845.1). Lineage (NCBI taxonomy): Eukaryota > Metazoa > Chordata > Mammalia > Carnivora > Herpestidae > Helogale > Helogale parvula. Next base: position 51,112 of record PJEM01008485.1, on the reverse strand, counting down.
CCCTCATGTTTCTCCTAAAAACCTATAACCCCAATCAAATCATGAAAAAAAACTCCACCATATAAATTACAATATAGGAGCATATTGCAAAATATTAGCCCAGTATTACTCAAGACTTTCAAGACCATCAAAAACAAGAAAAGTCAGAAATTGGCACAGCTAAGAGAAGTCTATGGAGACATGATAACATAAGGTAATAAGGTATCCTGGAGGTGATCTTAGAATAGAAAAGGACTGTAAATAAAACCAGGAAAATTGCAATAAACTATGGAGCTGAGTCAATAATAATGTATCAGTATCAATATTGTTCATTAATTTTAAGAAATGCTCCAATGTATGATGTGAATAGTTAAGGGAACTGAATAAGACAGAATATGTGAACTCTACTACCTCCTCCGATTTTCTATTCATCAAAAACTGTTCTTAGAGGTAAAATCCATCACTCTAATAAAATAGAGACTTCAGAAATAGCCATATTTTGATGTTGATAAATAGACTTTTGAAAAAAAATTAAGGTATTCAGTAGAGAAAGAATAGTGTTTTCAACACATTCTGTTGGAAAAACTGGGTACCTGTAAAGAAAAAGTAAACATTGATGCATATATACTTCACACTACATAAAATTATATTCAGATTAGTCTTGGATATATATGTTAGGTTTAAAATTATAAAACTTCAAAATTTTATAGGACTTGTCATCCTTAAAAATTATTTATTATAGTACTGAACTCTTTAATCTCTCCAGAAATGGAGGGGTACTTTCATTTTGATATATAGAGACAATTTTAGGAACCTGTACTTGGTCTTTCATATCATAATAATCCTCACTTTATGGATCGGGGAGAAAATGTGCAGATGCACTTGGGACTGAATATATCTGTTCACCAGTGTGTCCACTGGGAAACAGATCTAAGCCCAAACTTCATTAATCTGATTTCTGAAAATTTCTAACTGATGGACCTCAGTAACTTTTAAGTTTTCAGTAATTAGTTCAAGTTATGAGTCAATGTCCAGTAATCCCGTAAAATGATGATTTCTCTTGTTTCCCGTATCATTATGTTCCCCAGTAGACAGTCACACTGTTAAATGATTATTTGGGAAAGACCAAGAGAAGACCTTAGAATAATTTCAGCAATCATATCAGAATCATTTGTCATATTATCGTATTCTCTCCCACTAAAGAGACTCTGAGTCTTAAATTGGGAATAAAAGTACAATGGACTTTTGTTAAAAATACTTAAAAATTTTTTACTTATACAGATCACTAAGTCTTTTAGAGACTGTCCGTCTCTTCATTCTTATGGTGACCAAGAGTAATTTGCCAATAACATAAAACATCTCTACTTACCAAAACATTGTGATTAATATTCATCTCTAATGCTCATTGTGGTAGCAACAGGTACCCTGACTCTGTCAATGGTGTGCTCCCGTGTATATCCAGATTCCCTAAAAAAAATTCTAATTTATCTCCTCTTGTGTCCTTGAGAAAATCTCAAGTTAAATAACATTCATCGTATTGAATTGGTTAATTATTATTTTCTTCTTTATAGAACGGACTCATATTCTGTTTAATCTTAATCTTGAATGACCTTTCCATTGCATGTCATTAGATTAGCTCTGGAGAATATTTTAATATAATTTATATTTGATGTTTAGATATTATATTTCAACCTTGATTCCTACTGAATTTCACTGTGATTTTACTTTCTAAACTATCTCAAAGTAATTTATGTTGGGTGCTATTTTAACTCTCATGTTTTCTTCTGAGTCTTTGATGCAGTAGATTGAGTTTACTTATTATTCCACTATATAACTACTGCTACAAAAAAAAATCAGTTTCTAAACCTAATTTTGCCTGCCTCAGTCATGGCTAGTATAAAATAAATTTTTTTTCTCATTTTGTGTCTTCAACACAACCCAACAAATTAGCATTTATTTAGTGATATAGTATCTCTTACATGTTATAAAATTCAATGACTATTACAAACATTTGTGTTATTATTGTGCCTTATTAATAACCTTTCAGATTAATTGTTTCTTAAAAGTAATATACTCCTTTTTTATCATGTTCTCAAGTTAGAATTGCTAAAAATTATAGCACTTATCTCTACTTATCAACCATCTTTGCAAATATGAAAATTAAGGATCATCATAGATAATGCACAAAAGATATTATTAATACTAACATTTCATTTGTCCATATACCAGTGAATACAATACTCCTAAAAGATTGGATGGAAAAAGAGATAATAAAATAGAAACAGGAAAACATGCTAAATAAAGTAACTACATTTGACAGTATCTTCTTATCCTCCTATTATCATTGCATCTATTTTATTAGTTATACTTAGTATAATATACATATAAATATTTATGTTTTTAATGAAACTGAAATTTCAAATATATTTCACAATTAATGAAACATACTTCACATGAAAGACGAAATATAACTGTTAGAGGGACACCCGGGTGTCTCAATTGGTTGAACGTCTGACTCTTGATTTAGGATCAAATCATGATCCCACAGTCATGGGATCAGGCCCTGTATCAGGCTCCACACTGAGCAAGTAGTTTCTCTCCACTGTCTCTCTCTCTCTCTCTCTCAGCCCCTCTCCTCCACTTGCACTCTCTAAGTGTGTGTGTGTGTATGTGTGTTTGTGTGTGTGTGTATAAGAAGTATATATATATATTACATGTATGTATGTATCTATATATGGAAATTCATATATGTAAATATATATATTAGGGACTTCTGTTTGGTGTTTCATATCATAATAATCCTCACTTTATGATTGGGGAGAAAATGTGCAGATATTCTTGGGACTGAATATATCTAATATATATGTGTGTGTGTGTGTGTGTGTGTGTATACTTTTATTACTCTTTTTACATACTGTTAGATATATTATACATTGTCCATCATATGCATGATACTTTTATGTGAATATTCTATTTTCTAATATATTGTTATTTTGACTTTTTAATCTTTATGCAAATAAATGCTTTTTCATCTCTTATTCTAAAACTCTTGTGATTTTAGGGAATTTACTTTCTCGTTTTGTTGCTTTTGCAAGTTGCTCTGCAGCTTAAATATATATACTCTGCTCTGGTTATTTTTTCGATTTTCCTTCCCATCATTAAATTTACTGTATTTACGGGAAAAATACACACTATGATGTTAGACAACTAAAGTCAACTAAATATTCCTTATTTATTATATTAAAATTAATAACTATAATTTGGTCTATATTCATCTTGGTTTTAGAATTTTAAAAAATCAAAATTTTGTTACTGTAAGAATGTTATGATTTTGTTATAAAATCATAGTAATGTAACAACTTTCAGAGTACTAAAAATGCACGTCAAACTAAAACCAAACGCATTTGTTTACTAATCATTGGTTCCTTTAGCTAGTCTTCCATATCTCATTTTCCTGATATACAAGCTTTCAACATACAGATGATATTTTTTAAATTGATGAAGAATTCTTTAGGTTGAACTTTAAAGACTGAATTAATCTAAAGATATATCAATATTTTTTTATTTTCAAAATATTGGACTGCAAGTTAGGTCTGAAAACAATCATTTCATGTTACTCCATAAGGAATTCATTGGTTCAGGTTGTACTAAGGAGGAAAAGAAGGGGAGCAGAGGCAAAGAAGAGTGGAAGGAAAAGAAAGATACAGAAATGAGAGAAGGGTGCCTGGGTAGCTCAGCAGGTTAAGCATCCAACTTTTGGTTTTGGCTCAGGTCATGATCTTACTGTGAGTTCAAGCCCCACATTGGACTCCACTCAGACAGTGCAAAGCCTGCTTGGGATTCTCTGTCTCTCTTTTTCTCTCTGCCCCTCCCCCACTTGTGTACTCATGCTCTCTCTCTGTCTCAAAATAAATAATTCAACTTTAAAAAAAAAGGAAATGAGAGAGGCCAGGAATGAATTCATAGGTTACACTAATCTGTTAGACATTTTTTGACACAAACTTACCTATTTAAGTATGCTGTCTAGATCAAACTTGGGGGCTAATGGTTCTAGTATTATTCAACCATCTATATGAGTATTATGTAGCAATGGAAGCTCAACTATATTTGAAAAAAACCTGAGTATTTCACCAATAGATTTTGAACATAAAACAGTAAGCTTTCTCAACTAATGTATTAGTGAATGAAGAAAGGACTCCTCATGGACACTAGATAGAAGGGACATAAAGGCATGTAGCACTATTTCAGCTACGACACTATATGAACAGAATATGTGCTTTATTAATGAACAGAATATAATTTGTTCATAAATCATAGAAAGAAGGATATAATTTGCAATCTCAAAAATATACAAAAATGTATATGTATAGCTAGGTAGGTATGTATATTTTTACTGTTTTGTAACTACAAACAAATAATCTGGGACTGCTGTGAGAGTGACAATCAATCTCTTCCTAACCTAAGTAGATATATTTACACATGTGTCAATACTGGCCCCAAACAGACTGGCTCTCACTATTAGCAACTTGCTTTATTAATGTGGGTCTTTTTGATCAGTAGCTAGAATGCTTGCTTGTGTTCTGAAAATAAATTTTAAGTTATATTTTTCAATTATTTTTGTGTGTGTGCTATTTTCCCCTTCTTAATGGGGTGTAAAGAGAAAAAAACCAGTATAATTAGAATGCATGTGTGAGGGAGATAAATGAAATCACAAAACTTGCAGTGTAAACTTTGTATTCTCCACAAGTTGTGCTATTTTCCAGTTTGAATGGAAGGGGAAAGATCTCCAAACCATACCTAATTATTAATTTAGCCACCTATTTTCCTCATAACTTAAGGACCCTTAGTTAGAAGACTGTAAAGATATTCCCTGAGCATTTAAAATCAAAACTATACTGAAAATGGGATTAAAATGTCCTACCTAGAGCATACATATTGCCTAAATTTAAGCTATTCAACAGGCATGTCGAGTTAGCTTTTCTAATGTGTTATGGTTTCTTTTTCACATTTTCCATCCCTTACTCCTCTCAGCTCACCTCGCATTCAGAATTCATCCCAAATTTTATAATACAGTCACGTAAAGCCAAAATTTAGTAATGCAGATAACACAATAAAAATGAAGCCAAAATTCAACCAAGGGTCTTATATTAAAAAATTTTTAACCTTTGTTATAAGTATGCTTCTCAATACTTAGTAATTTCAAATCATTATAAAAAGAAAGTATAAATGAGAAAGAGAAAATAAATCCTTCACAAAATAATGTTAACATTTGCTGCATCTACCTCCAGGTTTGTTTTTCTGATTTTGTTCATACAACATATACTGAAGAAAAATCCTTTGCTGTGGATGATCAGTTTAAATAATCACTTTGTCTGAAAACCACCCTCTCACAGCACTGAGTGGGAACCACCATATTTTAATTACTTAGTCTGCTACACTCTCTGGCCGCAGATTGTTATAGGATTGGACTCCTGCTGAAAATAAGGATAATGATTTATGCTTTGGTGATCTGAAGTTATGAGTGAGGGATCTAGTTTCTTCTGAATATTTTTTCAAATTGTAGTTATTTATATGTGGACTGCCATCTTTCACCATATTCACCCAAAAACACAACTGTTCCAAACTACTGGAAAATGAATAAATTAGATATGGGTTGGAGGGGTAAGACTTACATTAGACCCCAAGAGAAAGAAACTGAAAAAGTGTCTTTCTGAACTCAAGACCATGTTCCCATTCCTCGTTTCCCTCTTTTGGGAGATGAAATTTAATAAACTTCTTACTTATTAGAAGTTTCATTTTCTTGGTTAGAATGCCTCAAGTTTGTTTCTTTACTTGGGACAAACAAATCTTAAATGAAATACATTTTACTTTGTAACTTAACTTTTATCAACTTTAAAATACAAATATTGATTGTGCTCGGGAAAAGTAATATCCTCAAAATAATGTGTAAACTCAATCTTTTAATATATAAAAAAATAACAGTTCATAGTAGGAAAACAGCCTTGCAAATATTTTCCGTATACTAAAACATGTAATTAAGAATACGGGTATTAATTAAACACAACTGCAAAAAAACAACATTTTGTCAACAGTAGAGGTAAAAACAGAAGTCGAACTATAGACTTTATTAGAATTTCTGCTTAAGGACTTACTTCAATGTAAATGTATTCAGATCTTGGTTAAGCTAAATAAACTAAAGAATAATGTTTCACCATATTTATTCAGAAACATGTTGATTCATGTGTTTGTTTTAAGAGGGTAATCATGGCAATATCAAGGGGAAATTTTTCCAGGCAGGTAGCCAAAATAATAATCTAACCTGAACAAGATTATTTGGCCTCACATTATATCTCAGCTTCTTGATATGTAAGCCACCAGGAAGAATTGTTTTCTTCTCCAAATGAGCTGATACATCCTGAGATGGCTAGTCAGAAAATGATTTCAAATAGTTTCAATCTGGTAACTTAATTGTTTCCTGCCCAACACTCTATTCAATGTATTAAAACAATATAAACAACTTAGAAAAAAAGTGAGAATATGCAGAAGCAAAGTTAAACCATGAAAATCCATTGACATTTTCTATAAATAGAGCCGAATACCTGCTTCTTTAAGGTGACACAATATGTGATGAGTCCCTCTAAGGAAATCCTTGTTTGTAACAATTTAGCTTTCAATCACATTTTATAAAAATGGCTATGTGCACTTCTTCAATCTGTGAAATCCAGCTGAGTGTCTCAAAATATTAGGTTTCATGGTAATTTTATTTGATTACAGTAATGGGCTATAATATGCTGTTATTTTATTTTAGAAATTTCATTTCATTTATTAAAAATGAGGGTTAATATGTTTCCACGCTTTTGTGTGAAACATTCTGGAGGCTCACTAGATAAATGCTATGTAGACAGATTGATTACTGGACTAGAAAAGAGTGGACAAATTTTACCTTTACTTTTCAAAATCAAACTTTTATTTCTGCACTGAGTATTTTTTAATTAATTAGTTTGAAAAGTACCTGAGATGCAGCATGTGAATTTTCATACTGACTTTTAATTATCTTTACATTTATTTCTACTTTATGGAAATCAAAAATTTTTTTCATTAAATCTAATCTTTATTATTATTATTATTATTATTATTATTATTATATTGTTTTTACAGTTGGGATGTCCTGGCTTCGCTGAGACTGGTTATAATCTAAGGGTTTTTTTTGTTTATTTCATGTTTAAATCACTTTATTAAGTGAATCAAGTTAAAACAATATTCTACTTGGTCACAGTTGAAAATAATAGTTAAATGAGTGAAATTCCCATCCATCACAGATTTGAATAACCACTCTAACTTATATGTTAATCTTTTTGAAATTCCTAGTCTATTAGGAAGAATTTTTTTTATTTTTCCTATTTCCTAAATTAATTTGTTTTATAAGGCAATGTGTGAAAGTTTCAGAATTCCAGAGGACAGGCATCAAAACATCAAACAGAATTTTTAACCAAATTTTATTTATTTTATTTTTTATAATAGTTTATTGTCAAATTGGTTTCCATATAACACCCAGTGCTTCTCTCCACAAATGCCCCCCACCATGACTATCACCCCCTGCCTCCCCTCCCTCTTCCCCTTCAGCCCTCGATTCATTTTCAGTAATCTAAAATAGTCTCTCACAAACCAAATTTTATTTTTAAAAAGAAAGTAATTTTAAGAAATAAGTTAGATGTTCATTTGTTAGATTTGCTGATTTTGAGGCCTATTCTAGTGAATTTCCTCTTTCTTTCAGAATCTGAAGAGTGAAGACTAATCCGTTTTAGGAGAGACAGGTGGAGAGGGGCTCATCCATAGAAAGGTTCCCAGAACACTCCTTTTCTGGGGTGAAATGACATGGTCATTGCCTCCATAAACAAGATGATTGACAACAATAACATTCAACTCACATTTCTTATTTGAGGTATGAGTTTTAGGCCTCCTCAATGCTCTAGTGAAAATTTCATTTTTGTAAAAAATCTATGCATAATCCCTTAAATTGTAAAGCAAGACTGAATCATCTTCAGAATGGGCTTGTAACAGCTGGAACATTGAGGCTTTTATTCCAGGCCCTGTGACAAACACAAACATCATGATTCCCGTGACTCCAGAGTAGCTTCCAGCCACATCAAATAAACACCAGTTTTACTTTTTAAAAAAAATCTCCAGTTAACTTATGAGCTATTGAAGTAAAAATATACTTGGTGACTTGAAGCTAAAATTCCCCCTGTATATGCTCATTTTACATGTTTCTTTGCTGAAATTCTCAACTTATATAACCATTTCTCTTTTTATTGGAATATTCTGACACCTAAGTGTCCTTATATGGCAAAAAAAAAAGTTGTCACATTGTCACCCAAACACCCAAATGAAGTGTTAGGTTACAGGTTGTTACTGTGTAACTGAAAAAACCTGTAGGTTCTCTTTTTTGAAACACTGTGGTTGAGTCTTTTTCTCTACTGGTGACAACAAACACCTTTCTGGGAGTTTTTTTCTTTTTCTTTTTTCTTCTCTAAGTAACTTTGATCTTTGTCCTTTATTTTTTTCTTAGTCATTTAAGTAACTGCTAGTGACTTATTACTTTACTCTTGCACAATCAATAACAAGATGGTTTATCACAGGCTCTTCGTGTACAAATTAACATTCAGCAAATTCAGCCACGATTTAGGAGATGGAAAGACTGGCTAAAATACAAAATGACCCTGAGTTTTTAAATTTGAAGTTACAACAGAGTAGTTCCTTACAATAAAGAAGTTGCATTTATATTTCTTCACCAGATAAACATATACTCAGAGTGAATACCAAAGGTGTCACAGCAGATAAATATCAAGTATTGCACACAAGTTTTCCCATATAGTATGATCATGCTTTAAAATTATGGTGTCATAAGGCACATATGATTCTGTAATATGTGTTTCTTCATTTTCATTTAGCTAATCTAATTATTTCCGTTAAGGTCTCTGTAGTGCTAATTATGTTTTTCCTAGGTATATATGTTCTCATCACTATTTTTGTACGAGTTTTTGTATTAATAAGGAGCTGAGTTCATAAACGCACTCGTGGTGATGAGGTTATAAACTTCCTAAGTAAACTGTCTAGAAGCGTGTCAGCCTGGGAGCAGATCCAGCAAACTTCGAGTGGTCGGTTCATGGCAGCAAGCATAAGCAAATACAAGCAGCGAGTACTCCTTCAAGGTGTACATGGTGTTAACACACAGAATATGGAACAAGTATTCCTGAAAGGAAGGTCCACCAGAGAATTTGTGCATGTGTTAGAACACTTAGTTTAAGATACCTGTAACACAGTGTGTGTGTGTGTGTGTGTGTGTGTGTGTGTGTATTTAACTTAACATCCAGACAGCATCTAAATAGACTGCCCTATGTTTACTGGCAGTAGTAAAGCCACAAAATGCACTATAATTAGAATAAGATTTCAGGCAACAATATGTTGATGTGATGCTATAAAGTTACTTATGACAAAAGCAATTCAGAAGAATCTTTAATTTCAGTGTAACGTTGGGATATCAACTCGTATTGCTGTAGTTTAGAAAGGGTATTATATCCCAAGGAAAAATAGATGCCATTGTATGGTATTTTAAAGAACTGAAAGACATTTCTTACCCTATAATTTTTGTTGGATTTTTCCAAAGTTTTGTCAAAGCCACCTCTTAAATTGAAATATCCCATAAATAGGAAATACCTTGTCTTTCCCCCTTTATGATCTACTTGACAGTGTCCTAGGGGGCTTCAATCTAAAAAATTTACGTACATCAAACCCATTTCTATGATTACGATTTAATCTATTTTATTTCAAGTTATAGTAAACTTTTTAAAATTATGAACTACCATTCATTAGGTGAATTCACTTTTCTGTCACCAAATACATCAAATGTCATATCTGAAACTGTAACATAATAGGAGGGGTGGTTGGTTAATGAGGTTATGAAATGAGTGATTTTAGAGTTGATTCAGGCATAACATGAAGGATTTTTGCACTAGAGGAACAAGTTGTGGGCAAGCTAATGTTGGAGGCATTATCTCCTGTAACTGTAATAGAACTTCATGAAAATTCAATAAAATTTAGAATCATTGCATAAGTAGTTAGGACTACAAATAATGCTTACATAATCTTTAATTTACCTTTTTAGAAATGTAATTCATATTTACTTTTGTGTGCAGCAAATTTAATTCCAGCAATTGAACTGTTACCATATTTGCATAAATATGATATTCCTGTTATATCAGAGTGAGAGTTTAATACCTTTATGTCATAATCTTATAACATTTTTACAAATATTAATACCATTATTAGCAGAGATTAATCTTGCCTTAGATTTACTGAAAACTGGTACTAAAGACAAATTATTCTATATTTATTTGTATTGCCATTGTATTTTCAGATATGCACTATAAGAAAAGTAAATTTCTGCTAAAAGTACTAAAGACTTCATGTATAATAACTGCAAAGTATATTATATAGCTTTTAATAAGCCTTAAAGGATGTACATATATAAATACTTTGGCTCATATATACATAAATATTTCAAGTGTGTGCATGCAATATGTATATATGCGTGCATAAATAATTCAATATTTTTGATGTTTAGAACATAGGAGTTTCTGGGAAATCTTCTGGATTTCATAATGCTCTCAAACCTGAAAAGATAAGCTGAAATTGATATACTTATGTCTCTCAAAACAATACAAACTAGTACAACTAAACAAATTTTTCATTTTTATAATTATTTTAATAGCTACATTTTATTTATAAATACTTCAAATTTTCAAGACTTTAAATCTTGTATATCTGATCTTCTCACAAGCAAGCCCCACTACCGCCTTTCTTTTTGTTTTAATGTTTATTTATTTATTGAGAGAGAAAGAGAGAGAGAGAGAGAGATGGAGAGTGAGGGAGGGGCAGAGAGAGAAGTAGAAAGAAAATCTCAAGCAGGTTCCGAGTTACTAGTGCAGAACCCAACCATGGCCTTGATCTCAGGAATGTGACCTCATGATCTGAGCCGAAACCATTAGTTGGACAGATAGCCAACTGAGCCATCCAAGTGTCCCCTGCTATTGCTTTTCTTAGGCACTACTCATGTGGCTTCTGCAGTAGAAATTTACAAATGAGTATGTAATTGTTTGAAAAGTGAAATAGGGCTACTAATTATTGAAGAAGGAAAGAGTAAAGAGGTTAAATTAAATATGTTAAAAATTGAATATTAGCTGTATGTTGAAATATACAATAAAGTTAACTCATGTAATTTGATGTTACCACCAATTCCATGAACATAGAATATTTAAGACATTCTAAATTCAGCTAAACTCATTAACTGGAAACACTGCATAAAACTCAGTTGTTCAGACAACTTGATTATTAACTTTATTGGACTTACTAAAATAGTCAAAGGTTAATTTAAACATATTTCCATATGAATCTGACTCTTTTCAACAAAACCATCCATACTATTTCTTATGTTTTCTCCTGGGACAAAATAAGAAGAGAAATGTAAAGAAAAACAATAGTCATCCTAACAGGCATTATGTTAACGTTGCACTAACCAGTGGAAAATATTTACTAGGCAAAGACTTTAAATTCCTTGAAATTCAAGGACTATAAACCATCTAAGATCTTGTAAAGTTATTTTAATAAAAGCGTTTGCATACTAACATTGAATATGTTCATTATAAATAAGTGTCACCTAATTATTAAAACAACACGACTTCATATGGTGAACACCCTCTCAACTAGTAATTTACTGGAAATAATATTCTCTTGAATTTTCTTAATTTGTGCTCACAAGTCCATGCTATAAAACAGCACATTAGGAACATAGAAAGTACCTTACAAGAATTTAGATTGATGCTCAAAATATCATACATAATGACAGTTCAGATAAACGTCTGTGGATTTATATACCCTAAACAGACCTTTGAAGGCCACCTGGGAAGAAGAGATGGGAAATAAAAGAGCTCCAATCAATGAGAACACCTTTTGTGACAGACCTTATACTGTGAATAGTTGTCCTCCGCCCTCTGTATGCAATAAAGTAGCTTGGAGACAATTCTTTTTGGAAAGGACACTGATACCCTGCCACTACATATAGTACATATGTATTATTTATATAGTAACTTGACTTTTTTTTACTTTTATTCAAATATAATTTCATGCATGTGCGGTAAATGTCCACATTGCATTCACTTTACCAATTATCCCAAATAATTCTGTCCTTTTATTTACATTCAGCCTCCAGGGAGTAATTATAACTGATCACATTGAGAAAGTTCCCTTGCAATGATTAAACTTTCTGAAAACATTTTAGATTTCTTCATACTCCACTATGCCGACAGAGTGTGTAACACTTTAAAATTATTGGTCATTGCAGAACCGATGCAAATGTACAATTGAAGGGATGGCTAGCCTCCAATAATAAAGTTCTTATTTTTCTCAACATAGTTTAGTGTAATCAAATAGCATTTCTAACTTCTGAGCCTTGAGGTTAGAGAGTCTGATGAGCATATTTAAATCAAAGTATTCCAATTAAAGTATTAAATTATAAATGATCTCAAATTACTGGAATTATGGGTATTTGGGGGAGATAAAGGATGGCAGTTTTAGCAAGATAAGAGTCAGCTTATACATTTTTGGAACATCAACTCGCAGAGTAAAGATTTCCCCGGTGATCCTATTGCCCCTCTGCTCCTTTTATTCTTCTAAAGCTGGGTTTTTTGTTTGTTGTTGGTTTGCTTCTCTGATTTTGCCATCTTGGGGTTTTCTTTAAGTTTACTTATTTTGAGAAAGAAACTATGAGTGGGAGTGGGGGTGAAGGTCAGAGACATAGGGAAAGAGAGAATTTCAAGCAGGCTTAAAACTAATCAGCGCAGCGCTTGAACACAGGAATTGCGAGATCGTAACTAAAGACAAAGTCGGATGCTTAACCAACTAAGCCACGCAGACACCCCTGACTTTGCCATTTTTTACCTGCCCATCCCCTTCAATGGTAACTCTATAAATTTTATTTATTGTTTTAACTTTATGAATTTTAATGCCTCACTTTCCCTTTCACCTTTCCCCAAGGCCATCATATAATTTCTACACTTCTTTTTTCCCTAGTGAAAAATCACTATATTATTATGCGGTGATATATTTCTACAGTTCACTTAAGCACATATTTTCTTTTACTTTTAAATGATGTTTTCATATTCAAGTTTTTAAACACTCTTGCCTGAATGTTTAAGATTCAGCTAATACGAACAAAGTATTAGCTGAATTTACACCAAATCACATCCAAAACAGAACCATAGGAAAAAAACAAACAAACCAACTTATGCTTTATGACCCCTGATGTTCTGATAACAGATTTTAGGCTGAGAAAAATGAAACAAAACATATTTAATTGCTTTAAACAGGATTCTTCATGTCATAAGCAACTGAATAAATGCTGCAGCCAACCTATGAGATGTTTCCCTATCATATCACTTGTGGATGAGGTGTTTACCACTGAAATTATTTCCAGTTGGAGAATTTGATTACGTTTTGATTCTTTGAATATATTAAAGTCTCCAAACCATCTTAAAATTCTGAAATCTTTATTTAAATATGCACACTCAGAACTTTCTCTTTCTGCTAGGACATACAAAGAGCTTGAAAAGCATCATGCCCATTCTTCCATCCAGAGAAAAGCTGAACGAACTGAAAATCAACAAATCTTCTCAGGTAAGCCTGAAAATGGAGGTTACATGACAAAGTCATACCCCTAAAACTGGAGATAAAGGCAAATACAGAAAATCACAAGTTATCAAGGAGCAGAAGCCCAAGCAAGAAAGGAAAGAACATGTAAATGGTAATCGATGACCTGTCAGTGGCTTTGTGTGGAGTAATTTGAGTTAAAAATTTTTGGTGACACAGCCGAGGGTGTCACAGAAGTGAGTTTTACCTCTAGAAGCTCTTCCAGTTTCCCTGAGTAAAGATCTAAGAAACTCTCTTCATGATTCCAGTAACAGGAGGGGAAAATTGAGCCATGTGGGATATGCCCATGGAAAAATCATTTTGGAATATGTCCAGAGCTTTTTGTTCTCTGCCTGCAGCCAAAGTAAACTTATTTGGAAGAATTTAACAATAGAAGTAGGGAAGTAACCAAGTTTATCCCTTTTTCTCAACAAGAGGTTGAGGGAGGGAACTGAGGAATATTTGTGAATCTCACAAAGGGCATAACCCTCTGAAGACTGACTCCTACTCAGTACTATAGAAAGCTTCCCCTTTCTCTGCACCTCACCAGCACTAAACAGGACTTCTTTAGAATAATAGAGGATTACTTCTGAAAGAACTACAAGGCACAGGCTCTATTTAAAAAGGTAGATTACAGTAGGTGTAAACTACTAGATTTTGGTACATCTGGAGTGCATATTTCTAAATATGGAAAACTGAACTATTTAGATTTGTCTAAAAGGCATAGTGAAATCATTGGAGTTTCAAAATTGAGAATCTTAAAACTTAATCATCACAAATTTTTAAAAAAACAGGTCAATATTCTTTATTTTTTCTTTAATTTTTAAAATGGTATTTATTTTTAATTCAAGTGTAATTAACAGAATATTATGTCAGTTTCAGGTGTATGATATAATGATTCAACAATTCTATACATCACTCAGCGCTCATCATGGTAAGTGCACTGTTAATTCCCTTCACCTAAATCACCTATTTCAATATTCTTTATTTGTATTAAGATATATGGGTTTTTAATTGACATCTTTCTTACTGGAGGTAACCACTGAACTTGTGAGATTGTTTTATGTTCCATAATTGTATGCATCTCTAAGTAATATAGTTGAGTTTTGCTCATTTTAAATTGATATGGATATAGTCTTATTACATACATTACTTTGAATATTGTCTCTTTTTTCATATTGTACTTGAATGAAGTACAAAATAAGTGAATCAAAACATTCATTTCTGAGTTTGCATGCATTTACACTTATTTAAGCTTTCTTTGTCTGGAGTTTATATGGTTATAAAAATAACACCTTTCACTGTTACTCTTAATAGACATGTTTTTTTCCTACTGAGAAACTATTTTAATTTACAATAAACATTCTTATACGTGATTTATGATGTAAGACATTTTCACAAATAGTAAAATATCAGAGATAAATGAAAACTGACTCACTCAGAGTTCTGTTTTTTAAAGTTTAAATCGTGTTTATTGAAAACATTTTCACATTTTAGAGCTGGTTTTGTGTGAACTTACTACAAAATTGCTCAAGGGAAAATACTGTTTCTGGGCAGAAAGTTTTGGAGGACAATTCAATGGTAACCCTCAGAAGTAGAAGTCAGGAAAAACTGGTTTAAACCTTTGCACCTTTTGTTACTTCAGCACTTCTTCTGAGGCAGCAGCATCTAAAACAGGAGTAATTGCTCATTGCCAACTAGTTTGCAGAGCTCTTGGAAAAGTCATGTTAAAACTGATTTTTTTTTCAATTTCAGTTTTCTGTAGACATGAGGTAAACAGTGACAGCACAGAGAATAAGGGCAGGAAGTAGAGAATATTGTGGAGGGTAGGAGTCACACGATAAATGTGATAGATCACATATTTGTGAGAAAATACAGTGTGCTCACGATTTTGACTGTCATAGGATGTGTAGAGGGGCACTAAGTAAGTAAACACGATATGACAAGAGTTATTTGAACAATATCTAAAATCACGAAAGCAGATCTTGCTGAATATTTTGTAGAGTTTCCTTACTGCTTTCTGATTTTTCCTACATCAGGAATTTTTAGATTTCTTACCAGTGAAATGTGGTTATGTTCATCACAAACATTTTCTTGAAAAGTGAAATTTAGGTGTCCTGTAGCCATGTACTTCATATTGCTATTTTCTTGCTCTCTTTTATTTACACTCTTTTCATACTAACAGGCCATTTTTGACTTAGCAGATATTTTCCTCAGATGGTACAAAAAAGCTCACTGATTTAGCTTCTCCACCCCATTATTTTCTAATTCTGAATCCTGTAATATGTGTGTGATATGTTTACTTCTGATCAGCACTGAAAAAGTCATTTTTAAACACTTATGTAATTTCCCCATTATTGTTTATATGATTATAATTAAGTATGTAGTTGGTTAAAATGTTTATATTTTAGGATTTTAGTTTCTATTTTAAATTTAATCCAATTCTAAGGGAAGCAGAATCATATAAGCTAATAAATTTGAAATGTGCAATATTTGTGATTATGTGCTAATGCTTCTATAATAAACATTGCTTAAAAATGGTTTTAAAATTTTAATCAGAGGGGCGCCTGGGTGGCTCAGTCGATTAAGCGTCGGCTTCGGCTCAGGTCATGATCGCATGGTTCGTGGGTTTGAGCCCCGCGTCGGGCTCTGTGCTGACAGCTCAGGGCCTGGAGCCTGCTTCGGGTTCTGTGTCTCCCTCTCTCTCTGACCCTCCCCTGCTTGTGCTGTCTCTCTCTCTGTCTCTCAAAAATAAATAAAAGACAGAAAAAAAAATTTTTTTTTTAATTTTAATCAGAATATTCTCCTTTACAGTTGTACATAGTTTCTCTTAGCTTCTACAGTTTTTGTCACTAACTTACAAAAGTAGCATACTTCTGAAGTACATACAAAAACAACAAAATTTTGCAAATGCCAGATACATGATCAATTGTTAGTGACAGAGTGATATTTCAACTACTGCAGCATATCCTTTTGTCATGCCCAGAAATTAACTTATTGAACAAAATCATTATAAACCAGACTGTCAGCTTCCATTAAAATTCTCTATGATTCAAATGGTAACAGATTTATTAATTGAACACAGTGTACCTTGATGAAAAGTGCTATGTTATCTGATGTAAGAAGGAAAAAAAAACTTGCTTGGCTTTGAGCTTTTAAAATGCCAATCAATCTCTATTCATAGGATTGTAATAAATGTAAACCAGTAGCAATAAAACATGTTAAGGATTTATATGGTAGCAATTTACTACACTGAAAACAGAAATGTAAAGAGCATCTTAATGAGTGAAAAATTCATTTTCAATTTATGGATAGTTGCTATGTGTGTGAAATAGACATTATATTCTGCTTTTATTAACCTTTCATTAATTTATTTACTATATATTATTTCATATAACATTAAAATGTTATAAAACATATCTAAAAACATAAATAAAACTGCATAGGAACTATTTCCAATGTTTCCGTTTTCTGTTTACTGCTTCTATAATCCAAAGTAGTTGAGTGCGGGGAAAATGACAGTTATATATTTCACTAATTCAATATAATGTCAAAAAACATTACATACAAACATTGTATTCACCAATCAATATTTGTCAATAAAATTAATTTGATAGACCACTCCTAAAATAATGTGTAAATGCCTGTTCCTTATTACTAGAGCATATATGAAATCAAATGAAAGATACACATTGTAATTACTGCAATTGCAAAATGTCTTGTCTTTCTAAAATTCTTTAAAAGGTTTCACATTGCTATATTTCTAGTCTAGTTTTCTGCCATTTTTGCAGTTTCTGTTGATCAGATTTTCTTGTTTTATCGGCCCAGAAGTTCATGACCAATCTGTAACTATGGCTTTCATCTTTCTAGGTAATCATAAATGTTCTACTTCATTTGCTAACATTATTTTACTGCAACTTAATCTCTTTTATATTCATCTCACTTAATCTTGCTGTACTATATGAATGTTAACAAGTGGATTTAAATCCTAAATTGGAAAAATTTGAATTTAAATAAATAAGAGTTTTTTCTCTTAACACTATAGCACTACTTATTTGCATTAAAAACCTGTATAGTTTAATAAAAGTAAATATCACTACCTCTTTTCACAGTTATAACAAAAATGCTTACAGCATTTTTAATTATAAATTGGTACTTCTCAAAAATAAATAGATTTCTAAATTAGTACTGATACAGAATAACATTTTCCCATAGTCATTCAGCTCTCAATTATTCATAAAATTGAAGGTCAGGGGCGCCCGGGTGGCTCCATCAGTTGAGTCTCACTCTTGATTTCGGTTCAGTTCATGATCTCACGCTTGATAAGATCGAGGCCGGCATCAGGCTCTGCACTGCCTGTGTGGAACCTCCTTGGGATTCTGTTCCTCTCTCTCTCTCTCTGCCTCCCCACCCCGCCTCTGCTTTCTCTGTCTCTCTCAAAGTAAATAAACACTTTTAAAAAAAATTTGAAAGACAGAAGATGGTAAAAATACATTCAGAAATGCTAAATAAAATTAACATTAGCATATTATACTGTTTATGTTAATATCACCCTAAAATTTATTTTAGTGTATTGTACATTCATGCTTATGCACTTGTGGGTTTTATGATAAATCCATTGAAGTAACTCTACTTTGTTTGTTATATTTTATAATCTAAATTAAATGATATTAAATAATTTGAGGGGTGCCTGGGTGGCTCAGTTGGTTAAGCCTCCGACTTCGGCTCAGGTCAGATCTCACATTCGTGGGTTCGAGCCCGGTGTGGGGCTCTGTGCTGACAGCTAGCTCAGAGCCTGGAGCCTGCTTCCGGTTCTGTGTCTCCTTCTTTCTCTGCCCCTCCCCCTCTCATGCTCTGTCTCTGTATCAAAAAAAAAAAAAAGAAAAGATATTAAATAATTTGATTGACTCATTTTTCAGAGCTATCCTTTGTTATGTTTTACCAAAATAAATTTCAAGGACATCATGTGATCCTTTATATGCTTTGACAAATTATTTGTTTGGGATCCATTTACAAATGAGACTTTAAACAAAAATACATTCTTTAAAAAATGTGACCTACATTATGCACTATTGTGATATTACAAAACAATTCTAGGATCTAAGTCAAAACATAGTAGCCTTAGATTTTATTTTAATTATTTCACTTCTAATCTGATTTTCTTTGTTATTGGATATTCTGAGCTATATATTTTTTTCCATTTAAAGTAGTAATAGTACTAACTATCTGTAGGAGATTATATGAGCATTATTATAATCTACCTGAAAAGTTCTCAGTGCAAGGTTTTATATATATGAGTGTCAACTAATAGTTGCTAACTTGAATGTTTTATTGTACCAAATGTAACCAAAATCGATACAAAATAACAGATCAGATACATGTTTTATGCAATGTTATTAATTAGTTTGATATATCTGTTCTTGTATGTATTCATTCAGTATTAGCTTCTATGTTAATTTTTTCAACCACAGATATATTTTTATATGCATTATTTATTCTTACATTCAAAAATATTTAAATAACACTTTTTGTTCCTACAGTGTAATAGCGGCCTTGATTTTTCTTAGAAAATCAAGTTCATGAGACAAAAATGGGTTTCATCTAATCTCATGGCTATCTGCCTTTGGAAACATCAATGTCTGGAGCATGCGTGCATTGCACTGACACAGTCTTATGATTCCCAGCTGAAGATTCTCAGTTGTACCACATGAGGATTGCATGGCCACAGAAATGAGCTGAGTGATTAAAAAAAAAAAAAGTTATCAGATCAGAAGACCTTCCTACCTCAAATAGTTTTGCTATATAGTCCCATGAAAAGATAATATCAGGATTAGGAGACTATCACTTATTCTTTACTAAAATATAATTGTATCAAATAGAGGCTATTCAAAAATTCCAGGTTATTTGTCAAAGACAGACTCAAACAATCTTTACAAATAGTAAAGACATTTGGTTGAGCATATAGAAACTTTAACAGGACTTTCATTTTTCCCAGATTCAGTATACACACGCATACACACACATACATACACACATATATGTGTGTATGTATGTGTGTGTATGCATACTGAATATACACTTATACACTGTATATGTATATACTGAATATACATAAATATGTATATTCAGTGTATACTGAAGCTGGGAAATGAACTTCTGATGTGTGTGTGTGTGTGTGTGTGTGTGTATCTTAAATGGGGCTAAGAGTGAGCTATTAACCATTTCTTTCAACTTACCAAGTACTCCTTGAGTCCTAGACGTTGTGGTAGACTCTGTGGACACAATGGTGAACAAGACAAGTAGAAAAACGGCCCTAATTTAACTTGCAGTCTAGTGGCGAAGTCCAGCAAAGAATCTCAGTAAGGAAAGTGGTAAATGGCATGGGGCTATATAGAACAAGCTACGGAGAGTGTCTTGAATGAGAAACAATTTATTTGGAAAGAAGATAAGGGATATAAATGTTCCTATAGTCATGTGTGTATTCTTATAGTCAATAAAATTGGAGTTCTTTCCAATCCCTTCCTCCCAGTCTTTCCCTTCAAATGATCAGACATGTTAAATTAGTTATCAAAAAAATACCAATGAGTTTTTATGGAAGAATTTAAAATGTAGGCTAGAGATAACAAAATCTAAAAATGTAAGCACCACTTAGAAAAGAAGGAAATTGACCATTTTAGAAATAGGAAATAAAGACAGAGCAAGAAAAAACTAATGCCATGATCACACATGGGTAAATGACCACAGCATAGTTTCTCAAACCTGGAAGCCAAAGTTTTATTGTCAACTTACATTTAGAAAACATGTGTTCATGGTTTGCAGAAAAGGAAAGGAAAGTAGACAAATCTACATAAATATAGGAATATAAAACATGATCTCAAAGCTTTTAGCCACATACCTAAGAAAGCAGAAAAGAATTTATAATCTAACTAGTTTAAAGAATGGGAAAAATCACTCAAGAGAAATAAATAGCTCTGTCATTGGCTATGCTCAGAAAAATGACAATAGTTTAACATAGAAGCTAGTTTAAGACCCATTAGATTTAAATCTAATAGTAAAATTTGAATATATTTCACTTAACCTAATGATGTCAAGGTCTATCTATGGTATCATGACTGACAAAGTTTCATTATTTTCTCATGGCTGAATATATTCTATCCATATGTATTTATGTATATATGCCATACATATATGCATATATATACATATACTATATCCTCATAATTTATATTCAGGTATATATGTATATAAACATGTATATGTATGTGTGTATATATATATATATATACATATACTACATCTGTTGATGGACACTTAGGTTGTTTCTGTATTTTTTCTATTATCATTATTGCTGAAATGAACACAGCAATGCAGATATCTCTTCATTACCCTGTTTTCATTTCATTTGGATATGTACCTAGAAGAGCAATTGCTGGATTGTATGGTAGTGGTATTTTTAAGTTTTTGAGGAACCTCCATACTGTTTTCCGTAGTAGCTGTATCGGTGGTACATGAGGGTTTCTCTTTTTCTATATCTTTGTCAGTGCTCGTCATGTCTTTTTGGTGATAGCCTCTCTAATAGGTGTGAGTTGATATCTCATTGTGATTTTGATTTACATTTTCCTGATGACTAGTGACATTGAGTACTTTCTCACATACCTGTTGGTCATTGAAATATCTTTTTTTGAAAAATATCTGTCTAGGTTTTTTGTCCATTTTTAACTGAAATATTTATTTTTTTGTTATTGAGTTTGTTTTTTGTTATTGAGTCCCTTAGTACTTCTATGTGGAATCGTAAAAAAAATTCATAAAAACCAAGAGCAGATTCATGGTTGCCAGAGGACTGAGTGGGTGGGAGAAATGGGTGAAGGTGGTTAAAAGGTACAAAGCCCCAGTTATAAGATGAATGAGTTCTGGGGAGGCAGTGTACAGCGTGGTGACTACAGTTAGCAATACTGTGTTGTATATTTGAAAGTTGCTAAGAGAGTAGATCTTAAAAGTTCTCACTGCACGCACGCGCACACGCACGCGCGCACGCGCACACACACAGTTATAATCAATTGTAACTGAGGTGATGGATATGTTAACTAATCTTATTGAGTAAGTATTTGCGACATATACATATATAAAATCACTACATTTCACATTTAAACTTGATGCTATATATCAATTATATTTTCACAAAGCTGAAAATATAAATAAATAAATAAATAAATATCTAGACCTGGTCCATTTATTTTGCCTCAAGGTGGGAATTAAGCTGTTTTATTAAAACATTATCTTTTCATGAGATTTCCATATATCTCATTACATTTGGAACATAATTTAAGATTATTACTTTGCCCTTTTTCCTTTCTCAATTTGGAGAGATTGTGCCATTAAGTTTTAGCTTATAAAAAAATAAGCAAGCTGCTTATTAACTATATGGTACGTATTTCTCACTGTCTCAATTATTTAACATTTAATATAATGAAACACTTCAGAATTCCATAATAGATTTGCCTCCTATATACTTAAAGTAATACTGAAATACGTCACCCTGGATGCTGGTATTCTACAATATCCAATTTTAAGACCCAAGAAAACTGTGTATTAAATATTATTATTTCAATGGTCCATGCCTCAAGCAATTTAAAGTAATGATAACTTTTCTTTCAAAAGTATAGTTCCTCTGAACTTAGGATTCTCAGCTTGAATTAGTTTCTGTAATTTTTTTTTTCATGAGGAATCCATAACACTTCTACTTTCCTTACCAACACCACAACATACTTCCCCAATCAGATTATCTTTTCTTTTTCTGGTTGACTGTGGTACAGTTTAAAAATCAGAAATCTATTTCCCTGAAAAATATGTATGTATAATGTCAAGAAGTTAAGGAAACTATAGGAGGATAGCACTGATATATTTTCTAGGTCCTTGCTATTTTCATGATAATGGGTCAGAAAACGTTTTTGCTAATTGACTACTATCCGTTTTCAAGTCTCAACCCTTCCTCTTTCTTTCTGTTCCACATCTGAGCAAGCAAATAAGAAAGGTTAGGTGCTTCCTCTTATTATGCTAGCAGAGAATTCAAAACACAAAAGACCCTGCCTCTATGTGGGAACTCTCAACCTGGCCCTAACCTTAAAGACAGTAAAAAACCCAAGCCAGTCTCATTTTCTTGCTCTTTCATACTATTGTCAGACCAATTTGGGAGACATGCCCTGCTTTTCCCAGAATACCTTACTGTGTAAGTAATAAAGCATTTTATATCTTCTAGGTGTATGTCTGGCCTCATCAGTATTGTGATCTGAAGCAAATTTTGGGGTAGGAGCTCACCCAGTGACCACAGGGTGGCCTTAGTGCTAATGCCTGCCTTCATTGTCGTTCCTAAAGTTGTATCCATCTCAGTAGAGAAGAACAGCCATGATGTTTTCAGAGGAAGGAATGATAATAGGCATAAATAAATGAGAGAAAAACAAGGAGAGGATCATCATGGTATACTGGATTCTGATAGGTAGGCTGAAAGGAGGGATTCTTAGGATCTTGGGTATTTATAAATAATATTTTTATAATAACTAGAAACTTATGAAGAGATAGAATCAGTTGCTAGAGGATTCCAAATCAGAAACAGGGTTTGTAGATGGTTGCTAAAGTATAGATAGCCAGCACTCTGTCTAGAAAGGACAGATAGTTGCCCTTTAGCTTAAGGGGGAAAGGACAAATCTTGTCAGTGGGCACACATAAGCGATGTGTTCCTCAAGGCACCATAGGAACTAAATAACAGTCATGATAGAGTATGGACTTTAGATGACTGAAGATAAAGGAAACCCTACATGGGACACTATATAATGGAAAACTTTATAAACTCTGGGTAACAGAGGGAATACAATTAGACCATGCACATACACATCAAAAGAACATTCATACAGGGGCACCTGGGTGGCTCAGTCAGTTGAGTGGCCAACTTCAGGTCAGGTCATGATTTCACAGTTCATGGGTTCAAGCCCATTCAGCTCTGTGCTGACAGCTTAGAGTCTGGAGCCTGCTTCAGTTTCTGTGTCTCCCTCTGTTTCTGTCCCTTTCCTACCTGTGCGCTTTCTCTCTCTCCCTCTCTCTCTCTCTCTCTCTCTCTCTCTCTCTCTCATAAATCAATAAAACTAAGAAAAAAGAATTGATCTTAAAAAAAACATTCATCCCGTTTCTGAAGATGACCAGGGTCAACAAGAAAATGCCCTTATTTGTTATTTGAAAGGGGCCACTTAGGTACATGGGATGAGCAGCTGTCACCATAGAGACATTCAAATGATGCAGCAACAAGCAGGGAAAAACAAAAAACAAGAACAAAACAATAAAAAAAAACATGTACCCTATCATCTCTGTCAGAAGTTTAAATTGTGACTAATAATTTTTTTCTATAGTCAACAAGACAATTAAAACATAAAGGGAGCTATGGGTGTGTCTACAAGGATAGTCTGGGCCACCCCATAGCTTCTTTGTAAATTACGTGGCCTATTAGCCATGTTTTCATAAATTTTAGGGGTGATATTACCTGAGATAGACACTCATTCTGAATTTGTATGTGTATATACAGTAACTTAAGCAGACATCTTTTAACACAAATAGATAGCTAGAACAGAAAATATTTTATTTGGATTCTCTCACTTCTATAATATATCATCAAGACATTCATTGATGATGCAGGTATATTGTAACAGTGGTCTAAGGAGTATCATTGACCATGGATTTATGTACCTTACCACTGCACAGTAGTGATTTTTGTCGTGTGCTGATTGAATATTGAATGGGAAAATCAAACATTCATATACTAAATTAAGGGAGGGGATGGGGATAACAAAGGAGGGGATATCTTGGTTTGTATGTGTGAATGAATGCTTGGTAAGATGTGATATATAAAGGTGATCTGCTTTGGATGAATTGCTGAGATATTGCAAGGAAAGCAAAACACAAACTGTGGGAAATGACACAGAAACTTTCATAAATATATTCTCTTCATCTAATTTTTTCTCATATTCTGCTGGATCCTATGGTGAGGAGACTTGGATTGCATTTATGATTCAGAGAGGAAAGATCAATTGGTACCATAACATCATGACTATATCTCTAAATTTTATCTTGAATTCTTAAGGGAATGATAGCATGGGCTGTTTCTTTTACTCAGTTTTATAAGGTGAATTAAAAGTATCTACTTCTATCCTGACCAGTGAATGACTCATAATATGAGGTTATATTTATCCAATTTATGACAACAAATGAATGAAGTAGTAGCATTGGGCAATCTCATACTGTTGTGTCAATGGCTGAATCTTGTGCCTGAAGCTCATACCCTTGCCCTTAGGTAGAAGATCTGAATTAAAACTATTGTCACAAGGAAAGGAGAATTGGTGATGGGTAAGGAGTCAGTAAATTTATAATGCAAAAATGAAAATTTAATATACATTAGTAATACATGAGAGGTTGAGAGCAAAAGAATTATATTAATCTTAGTTATATATTCAAGATGCCCTTTTATAAAGTAAAATGTGAGAACTGTGGCCTCCTGAATGCAAACAAAGGACTTTGTTCAGTAGTATGATTCGTGGCTAAACCAACATTGGCAACACTTTAAAATAATCATCTGGGCGGGGGAGGGGGGTGGAAGAGGCGCCTGGGTGGCTTAGTCAGGTAAGCATTGGACTTCAGCTCAGGTCATGATCTTGTGGTTCGTGAGTTTGAGCCCTGCGTTGGGCTCTGCTGACAGCTCAGAGCCTGGAGCCTGCTGTAGACTCTGTGTTTCCTTCTCTCTCTGCCTCTCTCTGTCTCTCTCTCTCTCTCAAAAAATAAGCATTAAAACAATTTAAAAATAAAATCTATAGAAAAATAAAATAAAATAACCATAGATGAAATTAAGAGAGGTCTAGGATTCTTAGGACAAGATGAAATTGCCTATAATAAGAAGAGCTAACTTATTAACTAATAGCTAACTTATTAGCCTGTATTGGCCACTTTTAAGATATGCTATTTGGGGAGGAAGGGAAAGAATGGAGAGTACCTTGGACACATAATGTATAATATGACATTAAAAATGTGTAAGACAAACTCAACAAATACTTAGCAAACTACTAAACAAATATGGGAATGATAACACACATTGGTCTAAGAGGATCCATTAAGCATACTTCTTAGAAGCAAGCAAGGATATGAGGACAATGACCTGAGATTTTGGCAGAGGAAGTATAAGAAATAAACTTGTGGGAGATTAATGATCCCATAGCTAGAGGGAATTCATAAATGTATAATGTAATTTGCACAGTTACTCTCTAAATGCCAAGGTCCGAAATATAAACCAAAATCAAATGCATTTGATAGTGCTGTTACAAGGAATTGGTGATCTATTAAAATTGGCTCAAGTTATACCAAAGAAGGATGGCAAAAATTAAAATAAGGTCCATTGGGAACCCTGATGAGTACAGTTTTGTAGTGTGCAACATTGTTTGGTTGGGAAAATAATGGTTCTGTATTTAAAACCTCATAAGATATTCTTCTGATGTAAGATAAGTAAAGGGACTAGATTTTGTTACTAATAAGTTACTTTTACGTTGAAGCAACTTATTGATTCATTTAATAAAGTTCAGCTTTTGAAGTGGAGGAAGAAGATAAAGAGTAGTCAGTCTTTGCAAGATTATCAACAAATTTGTGTTGGGTTATATGGAAAATTCAAATATTTATTCAAAGCCAATCCTAAACCATATTAAACTATAGAATAAGTATTTTTCTTTATTATAAATAATGAAAAAGATGTGCAAAAAGAATAATAGCAAATGGTTTATAAATTGAACAAAACTGAGGGAGGTGGTCTTTTTAAGACAGAGTTAATGTATACATGAACTGGAAGAGGTTTTTTAATTCAGGAATGCCTGGAAGTTTAGTACGGACCCATGGCCAAACTAACCCAAGATTACCTAGATAGTAATTTTTTGTATGCTATTCAAACTTTGAAACTCCCTCATACACATGGTCAGATTGTTAACATGGTTTAGAGACCTATAGATTGATAGTTTATGCTCGTTTTAATTGGTTACACAGTCTGGCATGCTGCATGACCAGTGAAGCATAAAAGACCCCACTGTGAATCACCACTAAATTCTTCTAAAACCCAATTCTTCCTGATGACTGCTAATCCAGAGGCAAAGCACATTTTGTGTGACTTGGAAAGAATTTAATGTGTGAACCTTCACCTGGAAGTCTCTTGGGATGCTCATGTGTGCCTGTGCTTTCTTTCTGCTACTATACCATGTCTTTCACCTTTATTAAATCTATTTCAAAATATGCTCAATAAATTCTTGAAAGTCCTTTCAATTATGCACTCCTGTGAAATCAGGGCAGTGCAAGGCAAAAAAAAAAAATCAACATCTTTAACAAAAGATGCCCAAGATATTCATGGAGAAAATACAAATGTTTATGGAAGAATAGTTATATACAACATACATGAATTACATTACCCTTTAACATAAATATTTTAATAATACTCAAGTTACTGTGTAGTCACTGCAATTGCAACCAATATCCCAATAGTCGATTCTAAAAACAGTTCAAAAAAGGCCCAAGAATTGTTTACTTCCCTTTATCATCCCCCAGCTGTTGTAAGTATTGACACTTGAAGACACGGAACTGCCCTTAGCTGCAGGGGAGCTGTTCTCTCAAGAGGGTTTGCCTTATCTCCCTCATGATGCGTGGAGAATGGCCAGTGACTGACTATGACAAGGCTGGTCTCCTTCCTTTGGTTCTCTGTGGAGCCGGACTAAAGCTAATTCAAATTCTTGCTTAGCTTTCTTCCCCCTCTTTGTTCTGCATCCCTCATTTCATTCTCCTGAGAACTATTACTCAATAGATTAAAGAATAAGTCTAATCTATGGCTTTCTTTCACAAAACCTGTCCTACACCGTACATGATATGAAGTCAGCCTTACTGCTAGGGAGGTTAAGTTATATGTAAAACCTACACAGTTTATATATATGCATATATGTAGTATGTGTGTTTACATACTCATAGGTGATATATTTACCTTTGCTCTATTTGTTTATACATATTGCTGATTTCACACAGGAGGATTTGATAAGCTATAGTCCATCACCTCACACTACGTGCCACAGTGTAATTATCGAGATATCTTTTTTACCAGAATGGATATGGAAAAAGATACAGTGGATCATTGTTGTTGGAAAGTACATGATAGGGATATGCAGTGGCTGTCTCAAAAACAGCATTCCTAACAGTGGGTGACTGCTTGGTGTTGTGTCCATCAGGAAAGCCATTAAATGTATGGACATTCAGTGTGCCTGAGGGGACCATCTTCCTGCCTCATTTCAGTCTTCTGGGCTCTATTCACTTCAAGGATTAATGTACTGTTTTAGCTCCAACACTTAACCCATTAGGTTTGCTTTTATTTTTAAGCAAATCCTCCTAGAAATCATCAGTTATTTGAACAACTTGTTAATTTATTATGACTTGGGCTTTTCTGTTCCTTTTCACTAATATTTTACTAAAACAGTGGAAAATAAATTATTTACACACTTCCATGTTGATGCCAATCCAATAGAGTCCAATATGGATAGAAGGCATTTGAGTTCTCTCCTTCCGAGGCACAAATTATTACAATAAATTAATGATGGACATTCATAACTTATGGTCATTTGTATTTCAACTGATGAATGTATTCAAATAAATAAATATTTGATGGCCCATTTTACTAAGTGCATATACTAAATAGAGGCATGCTTAAAAATTTAAAGTACAGATTTCAAATCACAAAATAGTACAAAGGTATAAAAGGTATGGGCTTTTGTATACACTGTACAGAAGATACAGGCATGTAATGAGTCAAATGGATAGATGGATTCAAAATGAAGAGACAGTATTAGGACTCACTTTTTATAGAAAATTACAGTTAACCTAGGATTTTTGGATTTGAATTTCCAAACATTAGAGACAAAGGGCGTGTCAAATATAGTAGCTGCCCCCATCACATAGGTATTTTATCATCTCACACCATCACAAAAGGAAGGGTGTGTACAGTACAATTAGATATTTTGAGAGAGACCACATTCACATAACATTTATTACAGTTATAACCATTCTTTTTTATTGTTAGTATCATTAATCTCTTATTGTGCCTAATTTATAAATTAAACTTTATCATAGGTATGTACATATAGAAAACATAGCATATGTAGGGTAGATAATATCTACAGTTTCAAGTATATACTGGGTGTCTCATACTATAGCCCCAATGTATAAAGGGGGACTAGAGTAAAGGAGTTTAAAAAGATACAATGAATATTTACAGAATAGATATAATTCAATTAGGTATATATTTGCAGAAAGAAGTTCAAAAAGGTTAATTGAAATTAGACCTTGAAATGATTAAATTATTTCTACCATATTTGGTACTTTTCTTGTAGATAATGAAAAACCATTGAAGATATTTAGTAGGATATTGCTATACCAAACTGCTGGTAGTTGCCATGGATAAGACATTCTCTTAAGCACTTTAATATAATATTTATTTAAGCATCATGAAAGTAGTATGAGAACAGTTAGAAAAATAGAGCAAAGGACTCTACAACTTTCCCATGGTGACAATTCAAGAGATATGAAATAGTTTAAAACCAAAGTTTTATGGATATGCATTTTAATTTTCTAAGTTCACGCAATATAATTTACTTTTGTATGTTTATAACATAAAATAGTCTTAAAATTGTATCAATCAGTTTTATAATGTGTGATGCATGTGTATGTTCATGATACATTAATACGAAATAACCCTACTTAGAATAATGTATACAAGACCAATTATCCTAGGTGAATTGCCACTTTGCAAATAAATTTTAGATTTTAAGTTATTTGTATAACTGAACAATGTTGGGCATTATTTAGATAGCAAGTTTTCTGGACTCCTTAATAATGTAAGGAACATATTATTTTGCTGTTTCTTAAAAATGACCTGAGTTAACCTTCATGTTTGTCAATTAAACATTTCTGTTTTCATGTTTAATCTCAAAATCATCAGGTAATCCACTATGTTTTTTTGCCAAAGAATCTAGAAAATCCATGCTACAACAGAGTTATGGAGGGGAAGACCTTTTCCTGTCTCAGACCAGTATATACTCCAGGGGAAACAGAGGCAGAAACCATCTGGAGGTCCATTTCTGAATTTTCTATTCAGTTCCATTGAGACATGGATCTGTTTTGGTGCCAGCACCCTACTGTCTCAATGACTGCAGCTTTGTAATATAGCTTGAAATCTGGAATCGTGATTCCTCAGGTTTTGTTTTTCTTTTTCAGGATTGCTTTGGCTCTCCAGGGACTTTTGTGGTCCCATACAAATTGTAGGTCTGACAAGAATGCTGGTGGTATTTTAATAGGGATTGCATTACTGTGATGATTACTTTAGGCAGTATGGATATTTTAACAATGTTTCTTCTTCCACATATCCATTTCTTTCTGTCCTCTGTAGTGTCTTTTATAAGTCTTCCATAGTTTTCAGAGTACAGATCACTTACCTCTTTAATTAGACTTATTCCTAAGTAGCTTATTGTTTCTGGTGCAGTTGTAAATGGGGTTGATTCCTTGATTTGGTTTTCCCCTGCTTCATTTTTGGTGGATAGAAATGCAACAGATTTCTGCACGTTAATTTTATATCCTGATACTTTACTGAATTCAGTATTAGTTCTAGCAGTTTTTTGGTGGAGTCTTTCAGGTTTTCTACATAGAGTCTCATGCCATCTGCAAAGAGTGAAAGTTTGATTTCTTCCTTAATGATTTGTATGCTCTTTATTTCTTTTTTTTTATCTGATTACGGAGTCTAAGACTTCCAGGACTATGTTAAATGTGTGACGATGTGGATGGAGCTAGAATATAGTATGCTAAGCAAAATAAGTCAGTCAGTAATAGATAAATATCATATAATTTCATTCATATGTGGAATTAAAGAAACAAAACACATGAATACATGGGAAGCGGAGGGGTGGGGAGGGAGGAGAAAAGAGGGAAACAAACCACAAGAGTCTCTTAAGGATAGAGAACAAACTGAGGTTGACAGAGGGAGGTGGATGGGAGATGGGCTAATGGGCGATGGATACTGAGGAGGGCACTTTTGATAAGCACTGGGCGCTGTATGTAAGTGATAAAGCGCTGCATTCTACCTGAAACCAATATTGCACTGTATGTTAAGTAACTAAAATTTAAATAATAAAAAAAGAAACTGTCTCTGGTATCTGACTACAGATACCTGGCTTCAAGCACTATGTAAGGCATATTGGAGGAACCAAAACTACTTAACAGTGCATCAGTACATTTAGTACTAAAATATACGTTTTATAAATCTAAGCAAAACATACATCTACTATGTGAAACAGAAAGCATAGGTGACAGTTTCTAATCTGACTCCAAAGTCTGAGAAGCTGTTTAGTACCCAACAAACACTACCTCATTAGCAAGTAATTATAATTATTTAAGAATGAAAAAATATATGATTTTTTTTCTTCAATTTATGTATAAAATATTTTCAAACTGATATTAGGTCATTACAAACTATTTTAATGCTTATAATGTTCTCATGAGGGTAAGAAGCCACTATAATCCTCAAACATTGCTTGTAGAAATGCAAAATGTAGTAACCACTTTGGAAAGCGGCATTTTTTTTTATTTAAAATGTATTTACCGTATGATCCAGGATTGCAGGAGCAATCCTGCTCCTAACTATTTACCACAGGATAATGAAATGCATCTTCACACAAAAATACTTATGTGAATATTTATAGAAGCTTTATGTATAATTGCCCCAAACTGGAACTAAACCAGATACCCTTCAATTAGTGACTGAATAAATAAAGCTGTTTCATTCTATACAATGGGAAAGAACTCAGCCACATAAAGGAACAGAACTATTGATAGATGCAACAACGTGGATGAATTTCAAAGCATTAGCATAAGTGAAGGATACAAGTCGTATAAAACTTCATATTTTCTCATATTATTTGTGGTAATAAAAAGTGGAAACAGTGGAAATGTCTGCCACTCAGGGCCTGGTTAAATAAATAATCATAAGGACAGAAAGCAGATCAGTAGAGGTGGAAGAACTACCAAGAAGCTTCAGAATGCTGATGCCAGGTTCTAGGAAAAAGTTCTGATATTCCCTTCTGCTACTGATACATGTTGATAGATGCCAGAGATAAAGAGCACTTACCCCCCGCCCCCAGAAGCCTGCCCATCCCCAATGCAGAGTTTCCACTGTCTGAACTTAACTGAGGGTCAGGAAGGGCTTCTGGGAATCACAGTTTGCAGAGTGCCACCTCCCCATTTCCAAAGGAGTACAAAAGAATGGGAGAAAGAAAATAGTCAGGTGGGGAGTTGATACAATGTTATCTTATGTTTGGGGGGGGGGAGGAGGGTTACAAAAAATTATCTTGTCACCATGTAACAATTGAAGAGAGGGGGAGAAAGACCTCTTTTAGCTGGAAAGGTTATTCTTAATGTAGACATGAATTTAAAAGATAGGGGATTTTGCATATGTGAAGAGAATAAATATTTTCTTAGTAGGCTCTTATTATCTTGTCATCAATAATACTGGAGATTATATTTTAGGACAAAATATTTTTTGACTGTTAGATTTAGAACCAAATTATGATGCCATGGGATGATATGTCATAGACTACTGGGGGACTCAGTCAGTTAAGCGACGGACTCAATTTCAGCTCAGCCATGAGCTAAAAGTTTGTGAAATTAACCCCTCTGTGAGGCTTTGCACTGACAGCCAGAGCCTGCTTGGGACTATCTGTCTATCTGCCCCTCCCCGATCCCATACACAGGCATTCTATGCATTCTCTCTCTCTCTCTCTCTCTCTCTCTCTCTCTCTCTCTGTGTCTCTCTCTCTCCCACTCACCCACGCCCTCTCCCAAAATAAATAAATAAATAAACAAAAAAAGAAATTCCTGAATGACTTTAGCTATCATAGAAATCTTATGCACCATGAATTTTCATTGCTAGAGAGACTATTCCTTGAAATGTGTTAAAATATGTTTTTCAAGAAAAGGTATATAATTAGAAAACAAGAAGATATGAATGAATATGCAATAATTGTGTACCTATAGTAGTGAATGAGCCTTCTAAAGCCGTATGTTTTATATTAGAAGCATTGTCTTCCACATGTGAAACTGGAAACTCAGATTTTCTGCTTTATACTCACCTACCATGTTTCTGGAACTCATCACTTGGAAAGAAACTCTATTTTCATTCCTAACTTGGGTTTCCTCTCCCAATCTGAATTATGAGAAGTCTCACATAAATTGTTACCCAGCATATAAGTTAGAAGAGTTTTTGGTTTTACCTCTTCGAAATCAGCTTAAGATTAATCTGAGTTATGATGTTGACAAATGGTCTGTTTTTAGAAACTTCTACTATTGGCTCACTACGGAGGAAGAGAAATCCACAGAAGTACATTGGGTCTCCACTGTAGAGTTTGGCAATCAGATCTGGGTTATTCTACATGCAAGCATTCTACCTGCATATCAGTGAGGCAAACTCTAACCTAGTTACAAAGTAAGATTTTTTTTTCCTACAGAGTTCCTTTCTATCTTCTATTTTTCATATATTCTGTCACTGAATCCACAATGATTTCAATAGAGATCTATACGTACAACCATGTTCATCTTAATTTAATAAAACAAGAGTCTGAGTGAATTTAAAATAGTTCTGAATAAAAGTCAACATATTTTAACTGGCTAAATTATTTAAAGGAAGGATTTGAGATTATTTTAATTCTGTTTAAAAATTACATATCAATGGAAGCAAAGAAAGACAAAGGCATGAATCATTTGTTTTTAAATGTTAAGCATTACAGTGAAAAGAGTTGCAACTTTTCACTGAGGTAGAAAATTATATGACACTTGAAATAGCTCTTAAGATGAACATGAAGACAACTGAGGTTTTACTTCCTGGTTGTCCTTTATATTTTTATTAAACTTTTATGCATGGCCACTGGGAAGATTAGACTCCAGAGTACATAGCTTTGTAGTGGGGGAAAGGAAATAAAATACTGATTAGTCACCATGAAGAATGTTTCAGAATAAACGTGATAAATAAATTATGTCTGTAATCAATGATAAAATGCTTCAGGAAAGCATACGTTGTAAATGCTGGTAAACACAGTTTTTAAAGTTTATCTAGTCATTTTAAAATGAAAAAATAGATACTGATGGTAAGCATACATCTGCCAACAATGTGAAGTTAGTGGTAGTGAAAAACATTAGATTGAATAGTAGGGAGGAAAGAACTATTAACAGCGTTGAAGTGAAGCAAGGAATCTAAATAAAGCCAGGGAGATAGACTGATATAAGTACATAAAAGGCAGTAAGTGCATCATGAGTGAAGATTTAAGAAAAATAAAAATTCCTTAGATACAGGAAACATTAAATTATATTAAATTTATTTCTCTATATATTTAAATGAATATATGTGTACATATATGTTTATTTAATAGTACTATTTTTATTTTTTTAACATTTTTATATTTATGTTTGAGAGAGAGAGGCAGAGGGTAAAGGGCAAGGGATAGAGAGAGAAAGAGGTACAGAATCCAAAGCAGGTTCCAGGCTCTGAGCTGTAAGCACAAAGCCTGATGCAGGGCTTAAACCCACAAATCACAAGACCATGACCTGAGCTGACGTCAGAAGCTTAACCGACTGAGCCACCCAGGCACCCTGATTTTTAATTTACACTAGTATTTCGCTGGTCTGTAAGTTTCTCAAAGGCAAGGATGAGGTATGCCTTTGATTCATTTAACTCTCTGAACCCCATTTAGTTTCTCAATGGATATTTGTAAAGGGATTAATGTAAAGTATAAGAAATCACAAATTTGGTGAGTTTGAAGTTAGCAAATTTCCTATTAAAACAAATGAACATTTATTGAGACAACCAGAGACCATTGATAAAAATGTGAATGAATACATCTGTTTTTGAAGTGCTTACCATTTCATAATTTCTGTCATGTGTATGGTTTAGATAGATGATAGATAGATAGATGATTATGATGATAGATAGATAGATATAGATAGATGATAGATATCTTTATATCATCTGTGCCATGTGATGAGTGCTATAAAGTGAGGTGGTCCTGGATTATATGTCAACAAGAACACTGTCATCTTAGATATCAGAAAAATAGTGGCAAAGGGTAGTTACTGTGAATGAGCAACTTACTGAAAAGTCAGGAAAACATTAGTGCTCTAAGCAGAAAAAACAATCCTAGGAGACAATAGAGACGCCAAAATTTTGGATCATCAAAGTTCTGTGCCATTCTGTGATTTTTTTTTATCTTATAAGCAAATAAGACCCACTGAGACATTTTTGACAGATGGATATGAATATGTTTACATTTTATCAAAGTCATTCTGTATGAAATATGCAAAAAAAACCAGAACTGTGTGAGACTGAATTCAAGAAATTAAATTAAAAACCTTATAATATACAACAAAAAAGAAATGATTTATTTGTTTAGAGCACACTAGACCATTCTAACTTATGATGATATAAAAGAGTAGCTATGACCTTTCTTATTTTCTTTGAAGTAATTGTATGTAGTTAGGGGGAAAAAGATTCACATATAGAAGTAACTGGAAGTAATTTAAGATAGCATATAATTAATGTCATACACTGAGTATTCTTAATCTTTGTAAAAGTATTTACCTATTTATGCTGATAATTTCAAGTAAGCTGCATACTTAAATCAAAACTAAGTCCTGGAAATAAAACTGGAATAAACCTTGGGTGTTAACTCTAAGACTACTAAAGTGCTGTGGAATACAAAAGAGGTTGCTATATTGAAAAGACCAAATATAATCATATTACCAGTAATGCAATATATTATAAGATGTCAAATGACTTTGTTAATAAAGATTTTTTATTTTTGCTGTTACAAATAAAGGTGTTGTGAAGATTAAGGGGAATACAGTCATCAACCATAAAATAATTATTATTAATAAATCCATTAAAGTGATCGCATTCAAATGCTCCCAAGAAAGATCAAGTGTTAGTAGGAAAGTAGAATAAATATAAAAAACACACCTAAGTCATGTCATATAAAATAATAGTGATCAACTTTGATCGTCACAGATGCCAAACGAGCAAATTTTTTCATATTTTAGTTACTAACCCGTTTAGGATATTTGATGAAATTCCAATATATTGATGATCAACTATAGTTTTATTGTGAATTAATACTTTACGCACATGTACACATATATACATACACATATGTGTGTAAATATAAGTATATATTATACGCACATATATATGTGCATATGGATATACATATATATCAAATATTTGTATGCATGTGTGTGTATGTACACACACACACACACATATGTAACACACTATTCAAGGAATCATGGGCCTTCATCCTGACTGTAGAACGCATACTGGGCCCAAATACACTCTTGGTCACCTCCTCCTAATGTGCAACTGGTTGCTAACTGGTATACATTTGTGAAGAATTTCCACATCTACCACACAGAAGTGTTTATGTTGTGCTATTCTGTCGTTGCCATAGGTTAAAATGATTACTTTTCTATTTCCCACATCATAAAATCATGATTACAACGTCACACTTTTTGTCAGGGTGGTTTGAAAAGCAGAGGTCAATAAAAATGAAATGCTTTACAAATGCAAATTGACTGAACATTTATCTCAGAAGCAATAGATAGTATCACCCAATTTATACCTATGAAACTGAATTGGCAGTTCTCATTTGATGGATCTAAATTTTACTCTGAAAGCCACAGGAAAGCCATCTAACTTCAACATCAAGCTGCAGTTGTCCCGTGGTTTTCACGGGGCCAGGTTTATTCTAATTAAGAAGGCAGACAAAGTTACCAGTCTTTCTGGGAGAAAGCTGAAGGGATGAAGTTTCTTGGAGTTCATCTGACCAACTGAGTATGCATATTTTTAACTAAGATTTGCTTAGAACTGAATTATGTTTGAGACAGTACTCTAAATAATTATTCATATTATTTCATTTTATCTCTTAATAGATAAATATAGTGATTTTGGCTCCTGGGCCCAAGCTAACCATTATTCAGGACTGCCTTTCAATATGTAATGTAATATAACATATAATTATTGAAATCAAAACATCGCTGTTCTCCTATAATCCTTGGAACTCATCTTTGTTACATTTACCACCTTGCTTTGGAATAATATCCGCATGTCTTTTCCCCATTGCAGTTTTAAGTACAATTTAAACAAGAAGGGTAGAATAATTATTTTTATATGCCCAGAAACAGCAATAGATAAAATGATGATAATTGTATTATTTATGATTAATGCAAGACTTACATTTTCATTAATATTGGCTTCACTTAATACTTTACTCATTTATCAGTGCTTAAGTTTGTCCACTCAGTTTTAAATATGAGTAATATATAGGATTTAATCATGGAGTATTATTTTTGGTTAAGACAAACAAACACAAATTGTAAAACCTCTTAGTGAACTGAAGTTAATTGAATAACAGCCTTAATTTGAAGAAAGGCTAATTATAGTACATAATCATTAGAGATTTAACTCTTTCTGAAAATCAGTATTAAATCGTGGGCAGTTCTAAATTTGATTAAATATCATAGAAAAAGTAAGGGTATTCTTAAATAGTTAAGCTTATGCTCAAAAAGCATTTATATACCTTGTTCACTTTTGAAATATAAGCTCTATATAAGGTACATCTATTTAATCTTATTAAGATAATCATTCTACATACACTTATACATAAAAATTTAGAGATACAAAATATTGATCTTTCAGAAGGAATAAGCGTAAGGCAGATAGTTACCAAAATAAGTAGTCTTACTTTTTGATACCACTCCTCAGGATTAATTCTGCCAATATGCAAGGCTGAAAAAATTTTGGCACGCCAACAGTTTTACGTGGGTGTAATCTCTGCTAACACAAAAGATATTATGACAGTAACCCACAGCAGAGATTTTTTTTTATTATTACCTTCCTCAAAACAATGTTTCCAAAATGAGTTAAGAAAATATTAGATCAGTTCCTGATATATAGTAGCAGCTCATTTCCTTTAGAAATTGTGTTACATTTTGGCTCCTGGTTGTATTTATTTGTGAAGAATTCACCTACTTTAAGAAATACCATAGTTTATTTATGAACTGACATGACAGAGAAAAATTAAAAAGAAAGATTGCCAATTGTCTAGTTTGTGTTATAGGATAATGGCTTCTTGTTGCCAAAGAGAACCTAAGGTAAAGAAAACAAGGCAAAATTGAAGTTGATGTATTTGTTTTCACATTGGGAAACATTTATAACTTGGAAAAATTATACTGATTTGATTTCTTTTATGCAAAATATTTATCCATGTAGCTATCCCCATGTTGTCTGATCTACGCTAATATAATGGGACAAATTGATCATTGTCTCATACTGAACAATTCAGTTTTTATTGGCTCGAAGAAAGAGTCAGGCATTTACATTGTTATATAGTTAAAGTTGTCAGGACACAGAAACTGGTTTATAAATCCAGAATTGTAGAACTTTCTTTTACCTTTTTATTTCTGATTACACATTTTACTTGTTCCCTTCATTTCATATATGCCCCGTTAGCATGAACTTACTTTGGTTTTCTTCTATAAAGAGTTTTTAAAATGTG
This sequence comes from Helogale parvula, assembly GCA_004023845.1. Classification (NCBI taxonomy): domain Eukaryota; kingdom Metazoa; phylum Chordata; class Mammalia; order Carnivora; family Herpestidae; genus Helogale; species Helogale parvula. Next base: position 12,698 of record PJEM01008485.1, on the reverse strand, counting down.
CTATTTCCAGAAATAACTCTGCCTACTAAAGGTAATTACTAACCTCCTTTCCTTGTCTTTCTAGACCATATGCCTTTAGTTAGTCCCCATCCTCTCAAAACAAGAGAAGCAAGTCATTAAGAATGCATTGTATACTTTGCATCTCCCCCAGAGTGCAGTGCTCTGCTGTTGATATTTTATTCTTTATTTTTTTCTGTGTTGCTTTTTTACGTTGCCCTGTACAAGGGCAGAAATCAGATCTAGTTTTACAGTGTTTAGTTTATATCTTGTGTCCAGTAAACATAGAACAAAAAAATGTAATAGACAAGTTGCCATTTTTATTAATTTTAAAAAGAGTATTGAAAGACAAGATTATCTATGATTTTTCTGAAAAAAATACACAAATATCTATGTTGCTATAGTTGAAGTGTGGAGGAAGTGGGTACTCTGGTGTTCTGGGCTTTCTTCTCCTGGCTGGAACCTACAGCCTAAGCCCATGCCGAGGAGGAGAAGCTCATTTTCTGGGCTTTCCATGTCTGGGATAGAAGCCCAGTCCTATGAGTAGAGGCTCAGTGGAGGAAGGGAGTCCCTGATCACTCAGCTTCGCTGACCATAAATTTAGCCTTTCAAGTAGAAGATGGAGGGAATAAGAAATACCAATGGTCTTTCTCTCCTAGGGAATTACAGTAAGGCTTAAATGGGAATGAGAAGTGAGAGAACCTCTCTTTTTGGTCAACTCATCATAGTTGAAGTTTCATGAAGCTGAACTGATTGGGAATGGGGGAGAGAGAGGGATTTTTGTCTCAAATGCCACAAAATCTTACTGCTCTTACTGAGTTTTAGTAGCTTTCTTGAATAAATAAATGTTTACTAATTTTCTGTTTGTCCTTTGGATGTTCTCCATAAGTTCTAAACTGTTGTTTTGTGTTTGGTTGGCTCTAGCTGTTTTTGTTCTGTTTTGTTTTTCAGTTCTGCCTTTTTCACTTAGGCATGGGTCCATAGAGCTCCTCATACTGTTCTCCTTCTGGAAAGGAAACTTCAACCCACTGAGTTCTTATTTTAGTTATGATATTGTAACTTAAGATTTTGTTATTTTTAATATATCTGTATTTCTTTGCTGAGTCTTTCTATTTTTGAAATTTGTTTCAATCAAGTACATAATGGCTCCTTGAAGCATTTTTTTTGTCACTACTGGTTTAAAATCTTTGTCACAGTTCTAACACTGTCTTCTCAGTGTTAGCGTCTGTTGGTTGCCTTTTTCCATTTAATTTCAAACCTTATTAGTTTTTGGTATAATGAGTGATTTTCAATTGAGGCCTGGATACTTTATTTTCTTAATTTTTATTTATTGTAGACAGAGAAATAGAGAGAGGGAAAGGGAGAGGGAGAGGGAGAGAGAGAGAGAGAGAGAGAGAGAGAGAGAGAGAGAGAGAAAGGAAGCACAGGAGCAGAGGAGGGCGGAGGGAAAGAGAGAGAGGGAGAGAGAAAATCCCAAACAGGCTCTGCACTGTCAGTGTGGATTTCGATGCAGGGCTCAGACTCACCAACCATGAGATATGACCTCAGCCAAAATCAAGAGTTGGACGCTTAACCAACTGAGCCGCCGAGGTGCCTCCAAGCCTGGATATTTTAATATATTCTGAGACTACGGATCTTGCTAAAATTTTGTTTTAGCTAGATTTCTCTGACAGCACAGTGGCCAGGGTTTGTAGAAGGTCACTTCATGACTGTCAGTTCGCTACTCAGGTTTTGCTGACGCCAGCGGGGCTCTGCCATTACAGCTGTGATGAAAGTGGTGCTCAGGCTGGCCACAGGGCGTCCACTGACACCGTAGTTGGGATGGTCTCATTACTCCTGGGAGATAGAGAAAGTCTTGAATTTCTATTAGGCCTCTTTCCGTACCACCCCGGTCATAGGAGAGGGGTGCCTCATGACAGCTAGGGGGGAGGGAGGTACAGTCACCCGGTGTTGTCTCTACTAACATTGAGGTGGTGGACTTCTTAGTGCCAGTGGGGACAAATATCTGTTACCTCCCGACTTCACCCTAGTACAAGTCAGTATTGGGGCTCCTCACTCCAGCCTCTTGATGGTCAAAGTCTAGATTTTCTACTCAGCCTTGATGGGGGGGTGGGGGTGAGAACACAGTTTTATCTATAGTGTTTGGCTACATAGAAACAGTTATTGTTTAAATATCTTTTATTCTGGTGGCTGCCACATTTCTGGCCCTTTGGCTATAGAGACTAGGCTTCTGTCTGAGCTTGTTTTATGTTTGTACTGGTGTTTCTGGGTTGCCAGCTTTCTAAGATCAGAGTTAAGACATATGAAGAAAAAAAAAAAAAACAGAGTAAACTCCCAAACATGTTGACCCTTGAATCCCAAGGTCTCTACCCTGTCTGCCTTTTTCTTTTCACATTTTGACATCTCCTATTATTTGTTTCATATATAATTACCAGGACTTTTAGTTATACTTGGAAGGAAGAGTAGAAGTGTGTCTACTCCATCTTCTGACAAGTACTCATTCATTCTTTTCAGTGGGAAATATTTCAGGGCCACAATCTGTTGACAGCTAGGTTTGAGGGTACTAATTGCTACTGAATTCTCCAGAAGTCTAATACATTTTATTGTTATATAACTCTCAGGAACCTTTATTATCTTGACATCCAACAAGATATCATGCTGGTCTTCATTTTTGTCACTGTTTGTCAATACCACCTTAAAATTCTACTTTCTCCTTTCCTAGGACTTCACCTTATCCTCATTTTTCTTGAGAAAGGCATTTTCCCTAATCGAATCATTCAGTATTCCTCATTTATCTTTAGAAATAATGAATATTTGAAAATGATAGTTTAGAAATATTTCTAATGAAATTGAATTATTAAATTGAAGTCCAGATGATATTCTAATTTTTTTATCTTTTAAAGCTTGTATGAGTTATGCCCTCTTTCTAAAATAAACCAAAGAATATTGTTGTTACCTAAAACTCTATCCTCAGTATCAAAGGTACTCAAAGAAAAATGCCTTAATTCCAACCTTATCACCTTGTTGTCTTTATATATTTTTCCATTAAGTAGACAGGATGTTCTATATAAAATGCAAATCTAAATATTCTGTATTATTATGATACCCTTTCATGAATCCTTATGGATTTTATAATTCAGCCCATTTCCTAATATGTTATGCAATATGTCCCATAAACATATTTTCCATAATCAATTGCTTACAATTCTTGGCTTCACATTCTAAAGGTTTTTGGTAATTCTATCATATGATAGCAACTCTTTGTCCATCTCAGTCATACTAACATTTTAAGACTGTATGTAATTAGCTCTAAATAAACCTCTTAACCCCATCCCCCAATTTTAGAAATATGTACATTCTCTATTTGCTCTCATGCCATCATGGTAATTTCTATATTATTAAATTTAACAAGTAAATTCTTTTTGTAGTGTATATATATATGTATGTGTATATATATATATGTATATATATATATATATATATATATATATATATAATTCAGTGTCTTGTATGGAAGGCACTGAGTATTATTTAAATGAATGAAGAGTATTGGAAACATTATCCAAAAAATGACTTGAAATGACAACACTCATGTGATCGATGCCTGAATCCCAATAGCCAACTACTGGAAAATTGTTTAGAAAATCTAACTTAGATCTGGGCTGTATTTTCTTGCCACTTTTGCCAAGCAGCTCCAAACGTGCCTCTCAATTGTTTCGAACAATAAGTAGTTTTTTTAGAAAATGTTATGTTAGAAATCATTCCAAGACAATTGTGTTATCAACGCTGAGTAACAGGCAAAGTTTTTATTTTGCAATGCACGCTCACACCTGGCCGAAAATCTGAAGGGCATGATACGAGGAATTCTGAAAGAGATTACTCAGTTTGGGTAAAGCTATTGAATCTGCTGACCAAATGGTAGAGAGGCAGTATTGCCAGGACAGGAGTAGCCTGGGAGTAATAGCAGAAGCTTCAAGAGGCACTGTGACCAGCAGTGCGTGCTTATCTTGTCACAATTTGTCAAATATTTCCTGTCAGAGATCATTTTCTACAATTTGAAAATATCATGACATTTTGGATTGAATTACAGGACTCTTTCCTAGCTCAGTCTTGAACATCCTGAATTTATGGATTGATGTGATAGATTTCTGACCTGTAGCTTATCCCTTTTTTTTTTTTTAATGGGCATGTGAGTAATTTCAAACTTTTATACGATCTACTAAGCTCAGAAAAGGAACTCCTCCAGGCTCCATTTATTCCTGGTCAATTTTAAATTCTTAATCATTACAACATCTTTTTTCTAGGATAAAATTCAAGCTCAGGCCACACTGAATATCCATGTGAATTGTGAAATAACACAGATAATTAAAAATTACACATTGCTGATAAATTTTTTGTTAAAAATATTATTAATTATCAAAAACCACTATTTTCTACCCCAAAATGTTAAAACTTTTCAATAGCTCCCATAACACAGTTCTCTGAAACCTCCTTTCCCGAGTTTATTTCACCATTAGGACGATGATTAGTGATCATATTGACTACATAGAAAGAAAATAAGAAGAGAATCAAAGGAAACACAAAAACCATAAATAGAATACTAATTTCTGCAATACTGCAAAAAGAATAAATATATCTGTCTTTTAAATACAAATGCAGTCATTTAGATCAAACAACATGAAATTAGTATTCTGCTTATTCATAAATAGACACTGTCCTTAAAGAGTTTTAGAAGTTTGTTTTTTTTTTGTAAGAAAAACACTTAATTTTTATTCAGAAAAAAACTCTTAAAACCACTTAGGGAAAAATATGGTACATTATACTTTTATTTTAATGCATTTAAATAGTTTGGGCTTTTACTTCAAAATACTATCTATATTTTGACTCTTGCTACTGAGTCTGAGAAACTTAGTATTAAAAAGATATTTCAGTTAGTCTAAATATTACTATAATTTCTTCATATTAAATTGATAATCCTTGAAGAAATCAATCTTGCTTTTTTGTTGCATATACTTTATGTATCACTTAAGTAATAGACTTATAATGAATAAGACATGTGTTGATCAAAAGACAAATGCTAATATACTTGATGGGCTATATGTTCAAATTTATAGCTAAATTCTTTAATGGATGTTCAAGTAATTCTTGGCCCAATGGAAAAAAGTAAAATAAAATAATATTTTAACTGGTTTTTGCTATTTTCAATTATTCAAAAATAATTCTGAATTGAATAAACATCAAAAAGTTAAAACTCTAAGTGACATATTTATCTAAAACCTTGAACTATGAGTAAAATAATGCTTATAGCTTTGTGCACTGAGTAAAGAAAAGCATATTGATCCATTTTGAAGTTGTCATTTTTTAATGTCTTTCAGAGTTTTTTGTTTAAAATCCAGTAAGTTAATATACAGTAATATTAGTTTCAGATGTATAATATAGCGATTCAACATTTCCATACAACACCCAGTGCTCACCACAAGTAGACTCCTTAATCCCCATCACTTATTTCACCCATTCCTCCCTACCTCCCCTCTGGTAACCATTTTTGTTCTCTATAGTTTAGAGTCTGTATCTTGGTTTGCCCCTTTTTTGTTCCTTTGGCTCGTTTGTTTTGTTTCTTAAATTCCACATGAGTGAAATCATATGGTATTTGTCTTTCTCTGACTGACGTATTTCACTTAGCATAATGCTCTCCAGCTCCATCAATGTCATTGCAAGTGGCAAGATTTCATTCTCATTATGGCTGAATATTATTTCATTGTATACCTTCTTTATCCATTACTCAAGGATGGCACTTGTGTTGAGCGCAGGGTGTTCTATGTAAATGTTGAATCACTAAATTCTACACTTGAAACTAATATACTATATGTTAACTAACTAGAATTTAAATAAAAACTTGAAAAAAAAATGGGCAGAAGACAGGAATAGACATTTTTCCAAAGACATACAGAAGGCCAACAGACACATGAAAAGATGCTCCACATCACAGAACATAAGGGGAATACAAATCAAAAATACAATGAGATATCACCACACACCTGTCAGAATGGCTAAAATCAACAGGACAGAAAACAACAGGTGTTGCTGAGGATGTAGAGAAAAAGGAACCCTCTTGTGCTGTTGGTGGAATGCAAACTGGTGCAGCCGCTCTGGAAGACAGGTGGAGGTTTGCTGTTTGTTAATATTTTAAAAATTTACTTTAGAAAGAAACAACATGGAAAAATAGGTACAGCAAAAATTATACAGAACACAGAGGATCTAAACCTTTATAAATATTATAGTTTGTTATGTATCTGCATTATTAGCAGACCATTAAAATTATTCCTAGTCAATACATTATTACTATTAAAACATAACTTAAAGACTTCTAAATCTAAATAGCATTCAGCTCATAAATCTAGGTGTTAAATTTACTAAACGAAATAATTTTTCAAGTGTTATAATTCTGTTACTAAGCAAAATAAATAGCATTTTTCTCATGCAAACTGTAAGAAAAATTCTTCATGAAACTGTGGTGTTAAATGTTATTTTTAAATTGTAAACTTGTAGAATTTGTAAATTAAATCATAAATATGGCTTTGATTTCTACATATAATTTATTGGTAATATAAATGTGATATTAGGCTCATTACAGCAGGTGAAATTCATTTTTTCATTAGCCGTATATGTGTACGTGTGATATAATTGGAATTATTAGAATCTTTTTAGGTTTCATTTTCTTCATTCCTTCTAGATTGATTTTGACCCTAAAGATTTTGATGATTTAAATAAATCATGGGGATGGGGCATCTGGATTGCTCAGTTGGTTAAGTGTCCAACCTTGGCTCAGGTCATGATCTCGCAGTCCCTGTGTTGGGCTCTGTGCTGACAGCTCAGAGCCTGGAATCTGCTTTGGATTCTGCATCTCCCTTTCTCCCTGTCCTTCTTCCTCCCCCATTTGCTCTCTCGCTTTCTCTAAAAAATAAATAAATAAACATTTTAAAACATTAAAAATAAATAAATAAATAAATAAATGGACCATGTGGGAAGTGACTGACAATTAAAATATTTCACATCAAAAATAGTTCTGAGGATCAGAAGACACTTTAATTACTTTTAAAGCATCTTTAGGATGACAATAAAAGTACATGACACAACGACTTAGTTTTATTTTTTCATTAAATATATGCATATCACCAAACATGTGTGTCTTTCCATAATACAAGAAAATTGTTTAAGAAAAAATATTTTAAGTCTGACTTTTAGAATTTTTCATAGTTTAAATGTACATTATGAAATAAATCTTTTTTTTCAGTTTAGACTTTTACACTATATTAAGCTGCACATGTAAAATTTAAAATCAGGAGGACATTTTAATTGGTAATTGAAAATTACTGCTAATTGGATTCTCGTGCTTATATGACTGTGATTGTATATTATTTGATCTTTACATGCACCATATGAGTAGCCCAGTCGATCACAAACATTTTTACAACTTTTAAAATTTTCAAGCAGCTTAACTAAAGTATATCTCTAGAGATGTATTGTCTACATCTGGCATAATTTCTGGGATAATTCACCTGCAAAGAAAGTTATAGAAATGCACGTAAATTATTTTTAAAGTACTCTGTATTTTAAATAAACTAAACTAAAATACAACACATTTATTGTCAATCCAGTGAAACAAAATGAGCATGGTACTTGCAGGTAATGACATTTGATTTTTCCCAAGTTGTCAATAATTAACTATATAGATATATATTTCCAACCACTTCATGAATTAACTATTTGTAGTTAATCCATGAAATAAACTCTTCAGAGCTTTTCCTGAAGGTATTTAAAAAGAAAAAAAGAAAACATTTCCTGTAAGGATATTAGTAAATTAGTTGTGTGTGTGTGTGTGTGTGTGTGTGTTTACCACATCGTGTTTAGTTCTTCAGCTGTCATGGACATTTAGATTGTTTCCATGTCTTGGCTATTGTGAATAATGCTGCAGTGAACATGGGAGTGCAGAGATCTCTTTGAGATAGTGGTTTCATTTCTTTCCAATATATACCCAAACGTGGGTTTGTTGGATTACATGGTAGTTCTGTTTTTAATTTTTTGAGGAATCTCCATACTCTTTTTCATAGTGGCTGAGCCACTTTACATTCTCACCACGTAAATGCACAAGGGATCCCTTTTTTCCACATTGTCCCCAAGATTTATGTTTTATTTGTTTTATCTGTTTATAATGGCCATTCTTAAAGGTGTGAGATGATGTCTTACTGTGTTTTTGGTTTGTATTTCCTTGGCTGTAGTGATATGGAGCGCCTTCTCATGTACCTGTTAGCCATTTGCATGTGTTCTTTAAAAAAATGTCTATTCAAATCCTGTGTTCATCTCTTGATCAGATTGTTTGTTTTTTTGCTACCAAGGTGTATAAGTTCTTTACATATTTTAGATATTAATCTTGTCAGATAAATTATGTCCAAGTATTTTTTTTTCCTATTCTTTAGGTTACCTTTCCATTTTGTTGACTGTTTCCTTTGCTGTTCAGAAGCTTTTATAATTTTTTATTTATTTATTTGAGAGAGAAAGCAGAGGAAGGACAGAGGGAGAGGGAGAGAGAGAGAATCTTAAGCAGGCTCCACATTCAGCACTGAGAGTAAGGCTCAATCTCACAATTGTGAGATCATGACCTGAGTTGAAATAGAGTTGGGCACTTAATAGACTGAGCCACTGAGGCACCCCCAGAAACTTTTAGTTTGATATAACACCACAGGTTTAAGTTTTCTTTGGTTACCTGTGCTCTGGGGATGTTGTATCCAAAAACTCATTTTAGACTTATTTTTTAAAATTATTGTGTGCCACCCTGGGACATATGTAAAAAGAGAAAGGCAAAATAAGATACCATAGATCTTCTTCATATTGAGAATCTTGTCCCCCAATACACCTTTCAATCAAATTATGAATGTCCAATTTGTTTTTCATACACTCCAATGCCATCAATAGTGTTAATGATGCAGCATTTCTTAAAATAGAATTCTACTATTATCTCCAGATCTTCCAAGGAGCACTAATAACTATTTGCAAGTTTGAATGTGAGCACATATACAATGGAAACTATACTAGGTCTTGATCTACTGTCTAGAAAACAGCAGTTGAAACATGCATCCCCACTTATAGTCATTAAATTGTAGAATCAATAGATAAGGAATTCATACCTTGTTTCTTTTATGTATGATGATCGAAGTTCATTTCTTTCTGTTTAACAGTGTTCTTCGGCTAGCATGCTGCTTTGGAAATAAAAATACTCCAAGTAATCAAATAATGAACCCATTTAAATAAGCATAATTTAAAAGTCTTAATTCACTACGAACACTTTCATCTTGTTATCTTAATAATCTTTAATGAGTGTCCTAACTCATTCAAAGACAACACCAAAAAATATTGAATGCTATGAATGTTCATAATATCTCATTAGAGAGACACCTGTGCTAAATAAAATTGTGGTAAACAAATTCTCACTGTGTTAATGGCTCTTTCTATGTTCAATTTATTCTCTGCAGTAATCTACTGGTTTCCAATTATGATGAAGTGTAAAGCACACCAGCAAATCGCTTCCCAAATATTTAAAAGAGCTCGTTTGGTTTTAAAACATCCTTTTCTTTAAAGTTGTTATTTTTACATTTCATTTTTCTAAAAATAACTACTATTTGACTATTCAGCAACAGTAAGCCAGTGCTAATGGTCCATGGTCTCTTTGAAAACCAAGCTTTTCAGTTTTCACTAATAATTCTGAAAAATACTATGTAGCTGTGAAATAAATATGCTTTTCTATGTTGAAAAAACAAAAATATTAAAATATTTGTTTCACTTTTTAGGTGAAACAGATTATAGAAGTGCATTTACTGATAGCTTACATTCATTCCATTTCAAAAGATACATGAACTATTTTTAAATAACACATTATTATGTTCAAGGTCAGTACACAAGGCTTAACTTCTATAATACGTAAAAATGGTTTATATTCCACAGTACATTGACAGGGTTAACAGAAATTCTGCTGTTGAATTTGTATTATCAGGATAATTTCTTAGTGATCTGTTTTGAAAAAAGGCTATGATTTTAACCTGGCTGCCTTATTCATTCTCTGTTAGGTTACATGTTAAACCAATTCTATCTATGTGTTTCAAATGGAAGAAAAGTTAGTTTGTAGATTCAAAACAATAGCAAGTATTCCTAGATAAGAAACAAATCAAAGACAGACAAAACACCAGCATCTTTATGTTCATTTGTGAATATTAAGTACAGATATAAGTGAGAGGAACCAAAAGATTTCTAAATATATAGGTCTTATTTGTTCTAGACCTACATTTTATAACAAAAGATCTAGAGTTTATAAAAAAAAAATCTAGAGTTTAGACATTGTGTGAGTATATGTGAACATTATACTGTCCTCACCTTTATGTTTTCCTTCAAGTTCTTTTAATTCATTTTTGAGTAATTAAGTGCCAGGATGCAATTAAGTGTTTAGAAATAAAAATCTTGGGGAACCCTGGGTGGCTCAGTCAGTTGAGCATCAGACTTCAGCACAGGTCATGATCTCACAGTCCCTGAGTTGGAGCTCTGCAAAGGTATCCCTGCTGTCAGCACAGATCCGATGTCAGATCCTCTGTCTCCCTCTCTCTCTCTTTCTCTCTCAAAAATGAGTAAACATTAAACAAAACAAAGATAAATTAAATTCTTTGACTTCTACCCAATCTGAAAGGAAATTCTTCGAGAATAATTATAAAATTAGATTACCACATGAAAACTCTAGATATAAAAACAATGTGGTTAGAAAAGCCATGTAAAGAATATATATTATGTATACATATAAAGAATGTATATCTATCTATCTATCTATCTATCTATCTATCTATCTATCTATCTATGGAGAGAGAGACAGGCAGGGAAAGAGAGAGATGTGTTCTTTAGTTTTATAATTACTGCTGAACTGCTAAATGCTTGAAAGCATATAATGGTTCAGTTACATTGTTCTTTGACTTCTCTATCAAGATTCACTCCCAGGATGACCTCCTTAAGCCTCATGGCTTTAAATTTCATCTTATGTTGATACAATAATATCTCAAACGTGAACCTCTCTCTTGATCTCCAGTATCCTATTTCAAAATATTTACTTGAACTAACCCTTAAACTTAACCCCTCAAAATTCTTTGTGACTCCCTTAATCTGGTGTTTCTTTTAGAATTTTCTGTATCAGTAAGTGGCACTGCCACCTATCCAGTTACTCATCCAAATGAAAGTCATTGCTTTTGTATATCCTTACTTTCCTAAAATTTATACAACTGATCAGTCAACAAGTCCTTTTCAAGGTCTGTATCTAAATTTTTCCAACTCTTTCCTCCTCTTTATTCCAAATTACTAACAACTTTGCTTGAGTTACTCATTTATTATTAATCACTTTATGCAATTATTTTTTTTTATTTCTTTGCCTCCCTTTTTCTTAATCTCTTAAAACTCCAGTGCTTGGACTGGCATCTGACACATGGTTGGTACTCTTGATATTGAATTAATTAATTTATTTATAAATCTAAATAACAGGATCTGAGTGTTCCTGGGCAGTTCAGTTGGTTAAGCATCTGAGTCTTTGATTTTTTTTTGTTTTTTTTTTTATTTATTTTTGAGAGAGAGAAAAGCAAAGCACACATGAAGGGGGTGAGGGACAGAGAGAGATAACATAGAATCTGAATCAGGCCCCAGTCTCTGAACTGTCAGCACAGAGCGTGACGCAGGACTCGAACCCATGAACCATGAGATCATGACCTGAGCTCAAGTCAGACACTTAACGGAATGAGCCACCCAGATGCCCCTAGCATCCAACTCTTTGATTTTGGCTCAGGTCATGATCTCACAGTTTATGAGTTTTAGCCCCATATAAGTTGACAGTGCAGAGCTTGTTTGGGATTCTCTCTCTCTCTCTCTCTCTCTCTCTCTCTCTCTCTCTCTCTCTCTCTCTTTCCCTCTTAATACTTAAAAAAGTAGTTTCAAACGCAATTAAAATATTTTTTAAAATAATAGGATTTATCTATAATACGCTTTTATTAAAACGCGAACACAGCTTTCACTTTTTCTCTTTATCATTATTTTAAAGAAAGTCATTAGAATAAATCTAAACTCTGCAACCAGTAGGTTGCAAGCCAGCATCTTTATTATACAGATGCAAAGTCTAAAGTACTAGATTCAAATATAAATGTCATCATATGTGTAATCCTAAACAAGTAATTTAATAAACACTTTGTTAATCTGTAAAATGATGTTATTAACAATGCTTATATATAGTTCAGCATAAGAAGTTCATAAGAATTAATTGAAATAATGCTTTTAAGTTACTTAGTACAATGACCATTAATTTAACCAGCTATGCCTGAACAGTTCATGTATTTGCATCTCTCTGTGTAACTTGTAAGTCATTGCTTCTTACACTGCCTCCCGGAGGGTAAACTATAACAAAATAGCTATGGATAGTTAGAAATGAAGTACTACATGGCAATGAGAAAGAATGAAATATGGCCATTTGTAGGAAAGTGGATGGACCTTGAGGGTGTCATGCTAAGCGAAATAAGTCAGGCAGAGAAGGACAGATACCATATGTTTGCACTCATAGGTCTAACAGGAAAACAGGAGAAACCTAATGGAGGACCAGGGGGAGGGGAAGAGGGAAAGAGAGTTGGGGA